>SIXB01003215.1:0-23353 GCA_007018985.1 Anopheles bwambae
GTGTGTGTGTGTGTCTCTCTCTGTTTGTAATCCTGCTAGCATATTGCACTCATACAGGGACACCTGGTAACGGGGCGCCCCCAAGCCAAAACGAGAGGGTGTGGTATAGACTAGAAGAGTTTCGGGTTCGAAGCTCCATACACTTGTGCAACGCCACCGGATCGACGGCGTTACGCGTTACCACCTCTTTCGGTTTGGCTGGTCGCGTTACGTTAACGCCGTTACCCTTGTCACACTATTATTGTATCTTGCTAACATCACGTTTGCTTCTCTCTTTCTCTCTCTTTCTCTCGGTCTCGCTTTCTCTACCTACCCTTAGTTTGCTGGATCTGTAAATAGCCGCAAGCTGATGCTTCTTTTTGCTGCTGCTGTCGTGGCAAAACAAAAACGCGCTAGCTGAGGAAGGAGTGTTTTTGTTTTTCTCTTTGAGTGTGTCTCTGTATTCTTGTCTGCAGTTCCGTGTATCTGTATGTGTGTGTGTGTCGGAGAGAGAGAGAGAGAGAGTTAAGATTTAAGATTACTAGATAGTTCCGCGTTGCCGCCGGCGGTAACGGGTGTCGCGGTAACGGCGGCGGCAGCCGCGGCCGCTGCCACCGCCTCGAAGCCTCCGACCAGGCTGCCGACGCTGACGATCATCGGTCCCCCTCCGGCGCCGCCGCCATCCACCTTTCCCCCCCTTGGCTCCGCTTCTTCCTCTTCGCCCTGCTGCTGCTGCTGCTCCTCTTCCTCCTCCTCTTCCGCTTCTTCCTCCTCTTCTTCTCCCTGCTCCTCCTCCTCCTCGTTTGCCCCTGCACCCTGCGGTGCACCATCATCGGCGGGTTCGGCGGCCCCGTCCCGCTCCTCTGCCCCCTGATTATTGCTGCCGTCCTCCGCCGGTACTGCCACGCGCGGCAGCAAGCTGGCCGCGTCCACGAGCGGCCCACAGTCGGGTTCGGCGGCCAGGGCGGCCGCCAGCTGCTGCTTGTCGCAGCCGCTGCCGGCGTAGTCCGGCAGCGGTACGGCCGCACCCTCGCACTGGGGCAGCGGTGGTAGCGGCGGCGCCTGCGATGGCAACGAGGCCGTCCCATTCTCCGTCCCGCCGTGCGGCTGCTCGGCGTGCCCGTTCCGCGTCGGTACGGGGCCGGCCCCGCTTAGCTGCCCGTTCGTCTGGGGGGGCGGAGGCAGCGGCGGCGGCTGGGGCGGCGACACCGGCTGGTGGTGCTCCTTCGGCTGGCCGGCGGCCATGCTGCTCTTGTTGAGGTTAGTGTAGTTTTTCTTCGATGCATTTTCGGAATGTTGTTCGCCCTTCCAGAGCCCGTCGGTCGAGTCGTCCGAGTCGTCGAACTGGCTTTTCCACTGCGAGGCGAGCGTGAGCGCCCCCTGGTATTTGGGCGTCTGGTGCTGGCTCGCGTTGTCGTCGTCGATGATCGCGTGCTGCGTGATCGAGTAGTCCCGGCAGCTCTTGTCGTCGTTCCGCCCGCCGCCGTACTTGTTGCTGGTGGTGGTGCTGCCGTACGAGCGCAGGCTTTTGCCACCGAGCGTGAGGCTTTGGCGCTGCAGGCTGCCACCGCCGGCGGACGACTGCTGCTGGTGCCCGTCGTGATGCTGCTTCGGCTGCCCGACCGACTGGCAGTGCTGCTGGGTGAGATCGCGCAGTATCATGCCGTCCGACGGTGCGTACGACAGGTCGTCCGCCTCCGTCTTTAGCAGCTTCGACTTCAGCTCCATCGACAGGTTGTTGCCGTCGTTGGACGCGTGCAGCGGATGGTGATGGTGATGGTGGTGGTGCGACTGCTGCGACATGTGGTGCGACGACTGGTGGTGCAGCGACTGCTGCTGCTGCTGCTGGTGCTGCTGCGATGGCGACTGCGACTGCTGCTTGTCGAGCGAGGAGGAGAAATCCTTGATGTTGACCGGCGGCGCGGTCAGTATTCGCAGCCGGTTGCTGCCGTGCTTGGCCGGCTTCGTCATCACCTCCGTGTGCGCCCGCACCAGCGGTATCTCGTTCTGGTGAATAGGAAAACTTATTAGACCCTGTGCGGCAGTACAGCCGATTTGTGTGCGTGTGTGTGTGGGTGGGTGGTGTGCAGGAGAAGGAGAACCGTGTTTCGCAGGAGCGGAATTGCAATCGGGATAACGAAAGACACGCACACACACACGCGACACAGCAATTAAATAAACACCCGAAAATGAAACGAGGTAGAAAGAAAGAGAAATTAAGAGAAAAAAAGAAGAGATTGAAAGAAAAGAAGACAATAGTTGTATCAAAAAAATTGTTCTCAAACACTCCAGCTGTTGGGATGCGTGTCAAGCGAAAGCAATACAGGGTTTTCCAGGAGTTCTCATAGCTGTGGGGCACTTTATTGACGCTTTCATACGCGAAATGAACTTAATGTAATGGGAATTGGACTTTATAGCATCCTTGTTGGACAAATCCAACAGGAATTTCCAAGGCACCTGTCCAAAAAGCGTACCATAGAGTCCAATTTCCAACATATGCAGTTCACTTCCAATAGGAAAGAGTCAAAGAAGTGTCCGACAAGCATGAAAACCCCTATAAAACCCTGTAAAAGCAATGGAATGGAGCCTAATGAAGTCCGAAGCAATGGAATGGACCGAAAAAGGGGCCAAGCAACTCCATTAGGCTACTCGTCGGCGCGCCGTCTGGTATCCTTCCCCGCCAAGTAACCCACGGGTCTGCACCCTGCCCCAAACGGCCCGAATTGTGACGGCGGGAGCATTTGTAAGCAGGGAAAGCGGGCAAAACCGCCATAGCCGCACGTCGCTTACCTTCACGACCACCATCTCGATCGCCGGACCGTCCGTTTTCGTCTCCTGCTGTATCTTTGCCTCGTTCGGCTCGTGTTGGTCCGCGTGGTTGAGGGCCGCCTTGGCGGCAGCGGTCGCTGCCGCGGCCCCGGCCGCCCCACCACCGCCGCCCGCGTTCAGCACGTTCTGCGGCTTCATCGATTCGATCGGTTCCGTGTGTAGCACTTTTGCCGAGTCCATGATTGGTTTGCGTTTCTCCTGAAATTTAAAAAAACGGAATAATTAATGCGCTGAAAACAAACTACGACAGCGAACGGGTCGGCCATCGCCCGATCCAACATACCTCGGTCATTTCGATATCCTTATGTTTTTTGATTAGTTCACTCTTTGGTACGGCTGCGTTGATAGCTTTGGCTTCGCCGGCGTTGTAGTCGGCGTTGTTTTCCCAGTCGAACGGGTCCGTTTCCTTCACGCCCCGGCGCTTCATGCATCGTTCAAACAGAGAGATCAGCATCTGGGGCGGGGAAAACAGGAGCAGAATAAGAAATCGTGGTAGCGAAAAAAAAAAAACAAAAAACACGTGGCGATGGCGCTTACTGCATAATCCGGCTTGTCGGCGTAGTTAAGGGATTGAATATGCTCTAAGAAGTATTTGAAATCCGAAGGCAAGTGCTTGAGTAGCAAACGATGATCATATTTTTCTTTCAACATTCCAACCTGAAGCAGAAAGGAGAAGGAGGGAAATTAGTTTCATCGGGTGCATTTCAATGCGGATGCGGTTGCCGCTGAACGTACTTGCTCTTTATCCTTAATTTTACGCCATGGAAGCTGGCCGGTAACAAACTCAACAAGCATATAGAACAACGACCACAGATCGTCCTGGCGGCCCATTTCACGATTTTTGTGCGCGTTTAACGAAGCGTACCTAGAAAAAAAACGCATCAGAAGAAAACAGATTATTAACATATGGGTTGCTCGGTGCGTAACGACATTTACGGTCCCTACCTTACGGTTCCGCGGAATCCTGCCGCAGCTCGGGGACATCGTACCTCACCCGTACCGGTAGTGTACTGCCTAGCTAAGCCGAAGTCCAGCATGTAGATTCTACGACTAGTGAGCGGTAGTCTTCCTATGGCAAAGTTACTCTGGCAAGCAAAAAAGAAAAAAAAATGGAAAAAAAGGAAAATCAATCCATTCGCCCCTGGCTGGCTACATCTATACGACCTACGGCACTTACTGGTTTGATATCACGATGAAGGAAGCCGACCGAATGGATGGATTCGATCGATTTCAGTATTTGGAGGCCGATGCGCAGCGTTGTGCTGAGTGAGAAGGCACCGCGTGCCTGCGACCGCCGCAGCTCGGCCAAATTCTTCCCCTGCAGCTGCATCACAACGTAATTGAATCGATCGTTGCGCCCGCAGCCGATGAACCGGCAGATGTGCTCCTTGCCTGCGGGTGCGATGGTGAGAGCGAAATGTTAGTATGCCTGACAGTTGCCAACTGTTCGTGTGCTGTTCGTTTGCTGAAACCCTACCTTGCAGCTTCTTCAGGACGGCCACCTCCATCTTGAGTACCTGCTTCGGTTGCCGGGCCGACTCGACCTTCAGTGCGACCTGCTCGCGCGTGATCAAATCCTGCCCCTCGTAGATTTCGCCGAACCCACCGCCGCCGATCTTCTTCAGCACCTGCGGAAGAGACAGATATCAAGCGAGATTAAGCGAATGGCAGTTCCAGGGAGAACTTCAGACGTTCCAAAAATCCCTCACCTTCCATCTTTCCTTGACCACGTGGCCGGCCTGTAGCAGATCATCCATCTTGGGTGCGTCCGGGGTGCGGTGCTTCGCGGCGCTCGTCACTGTGCGGCTGTGCGGGGTTGCAGCGGGAAGAATGGAAGGTTGCGTCGGGGTCTAGCCAGACGGCGCAGGACTCGGACCGCGACGAGGAGCACTGCCGGGCGGGCCTGCGACCACACCACCTACGACCTGCTGCTGCTGCTGCGACGCGAGGCGTTTCCGGAGCTAGCCGAAGGTGCACATTGCTTCACGCGAGAGGTCTACACGCCGCTTTGGAGGAAGATGATGCGCAGCCGGCAGGGAAGAAGGGATGAGTGAGGGCACTTGCTGGTTACACTGCCTGCGGGGAGCGGAAGGTGGCAAGTGGGAAGTGTTAGCCAATGTCACTACTTCTAAACGGTGGTAAACGTCACAGCAAAGCAGGGATATTGGATGAGAGCAGAGAGCAGAGGGGAGCAGAGTTCCAGGCAAGATGTATTGGGATGTTGGGAGTTCAATCAAGAGTTGCTCCGGATCACGATGAATTGTTGGAACACATACAATACAGCATATGTTTCCTCCAGACGTCCTAGGCACGAAGAATCCACTATCTCTGGATTTTGCTAGGATCCAAAATCATCTGAACTTTGCTCCAAACCAAGAACTCCAGATTTTACTCCAATTCCATATCGCTGGAATTCACTCCAATCCAATATCTCTGGATTTTACTCCGATTCAATATCTTGTGGACTTTGCTCCAATCCAATAACTTCTTGCTGTTGCTCCAATCCAATATCTTCTGAACATTGCTCCGATCCAATATCCCTAGAGCTTTCCACGTCTGCTTCTAATAAACGACCCATAGATACGAATTCCAAAAACGAATCTCCGCGACCCGCGAGTGGCTGAGGCACTTATCCAAAGCGAAAACCCACACAAAAAACCCCTTTGGAATGAGGTTTTGTTTCCGCCGCCACCACAATGCAGGCAGTCAGAGTCAGTGACATCATCCGGTGCGAGAAGCTGCCACCCAATGGAGGGGTGGGGGCAACACCACAAAGGTTAGAGCACTTGCGCCAAGGTTGTGTCGCACGTTGCCTACCATCTTGTGCACGGCAAGCTTAACCGGAGCACATGGCCGACCACCTTTGCATTGTTACACCAGTCGGTTAGCGCTTTTTTTTCTCTTCTTTTCTTCCCTTCCCGGCCCAGTAACAAAGAGAAAGAGAGAGAGAGAGAAAGAGAGAGAGAGCAATGAAGAGAAGGACAGTGTCTATTGTCAGCTGTGCCATTAACACCCAAGGACTCAAAGAGGGTAAGGACACACAGAGCGGAATGGCGCATGCACTTCCGCATTCGGGCATTCCTGCCACAAAGGAGACGTGTTGAATAGCCCTGTGCCCGCCCTGTGTGTGTGTGTGTGTGCTTCGGGCTGCGTCCACAGGGCCACCGGCTCGAGCTCGAGTGGCCACACATACACAGCAAGAGCCCACTGGATACTACTGGATAAGGATATATGTACAGCCCACCAAAGGGAAGGCACAGTAGTGTCCTTCGCTTTACGTCCTCACAGTCCTCGCGGGTTTTTTGCGCTATCGCACATCCGTGCAGAGTTATCTCGGTGCGCTTGGTAAAATCGATACACTCCTTGCCGTTACAGCAAGCGGGCACAGTAACATCGAACAGGCGAAAAATGGGGATCCACCCTAGTGCCCCTTGCAGCTCCTTTTGGCAAACTTTTGGAGTGGAGGGGCTGTTGGGAGCTGCAACGCATCTGTGTATGTGCGCGCGCGCCTCTCCTCCAATGTGAGAGAAAGCAAGAGAAAGAGAGAGAGAGAGAGAGAGAGAGAGAGAGAGAGAAAGGGAGAGAGAGAACGAGAAGGCGATATACAGCACGAGATTATGACAGTTCCTAATCGCGTGTCTAAATTATTCCTTTTTTTGTTTGCTTGTGTCACTTCCCATATGGATTTTTTGGAACGGAGCTTTGATGGTCGAGTAGTGTGGCAGATGGGAATTAAATTAGCGAACCAACGTGAGAGAGGGAGCCAGCAAGCAGGGCTGGGCAGTGTTATCCAGAAATGTCCTTCCCGTTGCAGTCGTTCCCAGAGTTCCCCACTGTCATTACACTAATCCATGGAAAGCACTAGAGAGAGAGAGAGAGAGAGCGAGCGAGCGCTGTCACGCGACGTGATAGGACCACGTCCTTAGCGACTTCTTGCTGCTTTTTTTCTTCTTCTTCGTGTGCCTCTGCCTTTCTTTTGTTTGCTGGCGGTTGCTACCCTCCCCGGGGGCCGGAAAGGATAACGCGTCGCCATTAAGGCGGATTTCGTTTTTTTGATTTTGGCTGGGTTTTAATTAACAAGATGCGCGAGTTTTGCAACCACACGACACGACACGACAGGGAAAATGACTTTCACGCGTGACCACCATCACGATGTGTGTGTGTGTGTGTGTGCGCGTGTGTCCTTGCCAGGATGACGTGTTGCAGGAGCACTTCCGTTGATGAGGAACGCCCCAGCCACCCCCCACCCTCCGCGGGGGCCAATTTGATCGAAGAGCAGGACTGTTGGAGATGGCGGTAGTGGTTGATGGTCGTGCGTGCTTTTTGGCCCACAGGGAGTGGCGGTGGGGTGGGAGGACTCTTTCTTCTTCCTCTTCTTCTTCTTGCGCTTGTACTTTGATTGCAGTCGCTGGCTGGCCTCGCCGAGCGTTTTCGCTCCGGAGAGTTGGAGAAGTTTCTAAATCACTGTCCGTCCCAACCATCCCCTTCCCCACCTGGTAAGGGAAGGACATCTCTGTCACACTGCTCCTGTCGCCATCTTTGTTCGCCGCCAATGCTGGGGGGGGGGGGGGGGGGGGGGGGGGGGGGGGGGGGTGTAGGGGGATACGCCCAGGACATTTCGGCTGCGCGATGCGCTCTCTCTCTCACTCTCTCTTTTTCTCTCTTTTTCTCTGCGTTCGACCACTCGCAGTATTGGAAATTGTCAAACCGAGGACCTTTCTTATCCTTTTATTTTAGTTGTTGTTGCTATGTCCTGCACACCCTTATCACACACACACACACACACTATTCTTGACCACAGATGCACACACACACAGACACACATTTACACACAGAAGCACACAAACACGTATAAAAATAGCAAGAAATCACGCAGCAATCAATGCCTTTGTAGTCCTTGTTCTCTCGCTCTCTCTCTCTCTGTCTGTCTCTCTGTCTTGCCGGTCGAAATTGGGGGGATGGGGGGAGTGCTAGGGACTTTCTAATCGATTCACTAATCACACACATACACGGCGTGCGCACGACGACCGTTCTCTCCCGTCTGTTTCGCGTAGCAAGCGACGAACACAGGAAAAGGCTTAAAAAACACCAAAAAAAAAACCCCTAGAAAAATCGCCACATCTTCTGCTTGCGCTTTCAAAAACAACGAAAAACCACACACACACACACACACACACACACACACGGTTGTGCCACTTTTCACTTGCAAAAAAAAAAAAGAAAAGAAAAAGGAAGGCCTTGACCGTCGAAAAATGGTGCGACTCTGGTGTGACAAGCGGAACAGAAGCAGTAACTCATATCCTTCACATTCAACCCCCTTGTCCCATCATCCCTGACACACACACACACACGTGCTTCAAAATTCAATTTTCTTCTGCCACAAAGGCTAAGGAAGAAAGAATCTGCAGAAGCGCGCACGTGGGGGGGGGGGGGGTTTGAATCATTCTCGCGCGATGATGAATGAAAATGCGGATAATGATGGTGGTGGTGGTGCAGGGAGGGGGAAGATGCATCCAAAGAAGAAGTAGGCCATCACAGAATTCACCTGAAACAAAAGGAATAACTCTGCTTTTTTGCGCCACAAACGAGGAAAAGTTGGGAAAATCTTTCTTCCTTCCCTCATCGCTTGGCCCTGTTTTTGTTAATGTGTTGCTTGTTACGGTTATTGGTTTGTTGTTTTTTTTCTTCTTCTTTTCTCTGCTCGCATGTGTGTGTGTGTGTGTGTGGTTTTAGCCTCATCCTTTCCTACCCACTTCCTCCTTCCGTCCTGCACGCTAGCCCCGACGCGGCACGTTTGTCCCTCTGCTTGGGGGGCTAGAGCGGTTTAACTTATCTAAGTTTTTGTTTTTCTTTTCAGGGCAATATAAATAGCATTTTTCCCGACACCTGCGGAGGGGGGCCAAACACTCTCTCACACGCACACAATGCGTTACACACACACACACACGTCCTTCCTGCTTTTTTGCTTCTTCTTCCTCATCTGCCCCCCGGAGCATGTGCTCGCGCTCGCATAATTTGCTCTCTCGCTCGCTCGCCCTGCTCTGTCTCTCTTGGCAACACACGCGCACACACAAAGAGCACTCGCCATCGGCGTTTTTCAGGTGCCCGGAAAATGCCAACGAGGAAAACCGTCCACCCACAGGGCGTAGTACCGGTGCGCGGGTGGTAGGGAGTTGGGAGAAGATCGTTTTGGACTCCCCCCCCACCCCCAAAAAGAGGTGTGCGGGGCGCGCCCGTGTGCGTGTGTCCATTTCGCGGTTTTTCCGGCTTTCCCACACACCGCTGGGCAGCAGTACACGCTCTCTCTCTCTCTGGTGTGGTGTGTGCGCTCTGGTTTTGCCTATTGCAACAACCACCGACCGCATGCGGCGGGATGGCGATGGCCGAGCCAGGAAGAAAAACCATGTGATTATTCAATTCTGCTTCTAGGAGTTGCTAATAACAGCAACAATATAAAACACGCACACACGCGCGCGCGTGGTATGGTAAAATTCGTGTATCCGCCCGTTTCTCGGCTGTTTCTGTCGCGCTCTCGGGGCCCGCGCGGCGCCTTTCTGCGGCTTTTTTTACTAATTTCTATTTTTTTGGCTGCAATCTTCAACAATTTGTCCTGAATGTTTGCTGCTTTGGCTGCTGTGGTTTGCCCTGCTCTTCCTGCTTTCTTTTCGTGGCGGGGGGTCGGGGACTACAGGTTTGCTCCTCGCTGCAGTGCTTTGCGCTGCCCCTCTCGTTTGGCCCCTTTGTTGACTTTGGTTGCCTTTTTGTAACGAACCCGAAAGGATTGTCTTGGGTTGCAGCAGCAGCAGCACACACACACGCACACACACACACAGTCTCACACTACTAAACAACCACACCACGGGCAGCGCACGGGAACAACTCGTGGCGGACGTGCGAGGAGAGCACGAGGAACCCTTTTTCCTCGCTCGCCGTCTCGCTCTCGTGCCCACTGTGCCATTTCCAGCCCTGCTTTTTCCAACATCCCCACGCACACACACACACACACACACATAGAGACACACGGACACTGACGGTACAGATTTGAACGGACAGAACGGGCAACCCCAGGATTCGCCGTCCGCGAAGCGGTATCGGTATCGGTGCTGCACGGCTTTGTGCCTGGTGTGCCTTCCCTCCTTCCCTTCCCCTTGCCCTGCCTGTGCACCCGCTCCTTCCAAAGGCGAGGAGGCAGCAAAAGAAAACTGGACAACGAGGCTCTGCGGCCGTATGACGACAGTCGTCGCCTGCCCCCGGATGCCTGGTCGGACGACGGAGCCCGTTTTTCTGTTCTTTTTTTCTGCCTCCTCCCACCACCACCGTCACTACTGCCATTTCCCGATGGATCGTGTCACGACACTCGTCACGACGGGCGAATTCTCTCTCACACACACACACGTACACACACACACACTGCGTGGGGAAGGATGGCCGAACTCTTCGGCGCAACGGCACAAGGGAACCTGCTGCTGCTGCTGCTGCTGCTGTCCGTGGTTCGAACCCGTCACAGGCCAAAAACTAAAAAAATAAACCCCGGAATGGAATCCGCTCCGTCGCTGTTCCGTCGTGTCGCACGGCGCGGCCACACCACACACCACACGCCCTTGGGCCCCACGGTGCGGGGGGAAAAACGGGAAATAATACGTTCGTCGGTCGTGCTTATTACCCTGGCTATTTTCCACACTGCCTGCACTGCGAATGGTTCCGTTCGGCAGCGGCCTGTCCTGTTCGGCGACGATGTGTGTGTGTGCGGTTTGGAAAAAGTTGGGCCCTTTTTTCCTCGGCCGCTCGGCTGCGATTGAGTGTTGAGGCGATTTTCACGCTCGCCCTGGTACCTGCGCACTGGCGCAACCGTGCTCGGGGCGCTGTGCTGGTGCCCCTGTGCTGCATCAAAGTCAGTAGCGGGATGGGTTGGGTGAGGGTGGGGGTTGGCTGGGGGTTAGTGCTGGTGGTTATTATGTGTGTTCGCAAAAAAAAATACACGCACCTCGGGTACGGGATTGTTCCCCTCTCGTTCCTTGCGCCGGACGAGCCTGCCGAGATGGGTTGTCTTTCTCTTTCTGACCGTGTCTTGCCCTACGATGACAGTTCTTCGTGTATGTGCGTGCGTGCGTTTGTGTGTGGGTAATGCCAATGTTGTGCTTCACTGAAACGGACTGTACAACGCGGTTATTGTTTGTTTCGTTTGTCGTTCGCCAATTTTGTGTGCCTGGCACCCTTTGTTTACCTTTGTCCGGTGACGCACTGGCGCAAGGCACGGGATTCTTTTCGTGCTGTATACATTTTACTACCTTTTGTGGGATGAAAAACGAGGAAAATGAAACGAAACGGGACTGCCATTTGTAGATGCTCTGTGCCGTGCGTTGAAACGGTTGAAACTGGTTTTGACAGCTGCTGTCACTTTCGCTCGCTGTCAGGTGTTTTTAACGAAAGACGGCTGTCGAGGGGGTGCTCTACCCATGGTTATACACAGGTGAAACATTGTTAAAATAATGTTATGTTGTACGAATTAATTTACAATAAATTAATAAATAAATAAAAGATGATCCAATGAAAGTAAAGTTTTACTAATTGAACAAAAATTATAAAAGTAATTTAAACCCATATTTAAGGAAGTATATGTGTATCCTCATCCATTTCTTTTATAAACCGAAAAAAAAAATATAAAGCTTTGTGCAGCTCTGTAGTGTCTAGGGGTATTTTCGAAATTCATTTTTGTTCATGAACAGTTGTTAAACCTATACCCAAGTGCCACAAATCCACTAAACGACCACTAAACGGCTTCTAAACGGCTCAAGTTCTCTACCTAAACGGAATATAGAAAGACTTCGTTTAGCAGACGGCAAACGACTCATGCATTCTAAAAATAGCAAAAAAGCTGGTGGCGCTCTCTGTTGGTGGGATACCCCAACCAGTTGAGCTTCATCGCTTGCAGGAGAGCTTTCTCATTTCCTCTGTACTGTTGTATGGTTTTCCATTGAAGTTATGCATCGCTAGAACTAGAACGGCGATACGATTGTTTAAATACTAAACTCCAACGGAAACCACCAGCACTGAAGCAAGTGAGATTTGAGTAATGGTCGTTGGTGTTGATACCCACGTATCTGACCACACGACCATTTATATTGATTTTTGCTCATAAAGTTAGAAGGCTATATAGGTCATGATAAGATGAAACTTGTCGAAACACATTGCAAGAAAAGGATAGCAATATAATGATGAGTTGTAATACACCATCTATTGTGCAAACCAATGAAGCTATGGAGCTTTCGTTTTTTCTATGGATATTTGATTTTCCAGTCGTTTAAGCTTAATCTGTGGCGCTTGGGAAGGGATGCTAGAATAAAGTAATTACAGTAGAACGTCGATTATCCGGGGACGGATGAACCGGCGGGCGGCTTAACCGTGCGCATAAATGTGACAGCTGTTCATGCGTACGGCGAAAGTTTGCAGCGATAGTCAATTGGGTAACCAGTTTCTTGTGCATTTCTGTAATGTCTAGTGGTATTTTCGAAATTGATTTTTGTTCATGAACAGTTGTTAAACCTATAGTTATTGATTAAAATAATAATCTACTAACGATTAATCGATTGATTCCAGGTGAATTAATCATAAAACTAGTGAAATTCATAATTTTTATATGCGTTTGACATTTCTTGGACCATTATCCGTGCAAATCGATTAACCGGCAACCGTCCGGTCCCGAGCTGCCCGGATAATCGATGCTCTACTGTATATCATCTTTTAGAACACATGACAAGAAACTTCATTAAATTATTTAAACAGCAAAAAATATCAAAAATAACAAAAACGCAATCGTGGTAGCTCTTTATGAGAGATGTTTGTCTGTAAAACAATATTTGAATGAACAAATAGCTCCATTTTTTGGTTATGCGAAAGCAAAAAACTCCTGAAACTTCTACCACGAAACCACTGCTCTGATTGCATTCTAACGGAACAATTCAAATCGCTTGCGTAATGTTCACATCGCGGTGGTTTTCGAATTTTTAACGAAACTGCTATCATTCCGAGCGATTGAGTTCCAGCCAGCCCGCTCATCCAGACACTCAATGCATTTGTTTTCATTTCAAAACGGGAAGGGCTGATAAAGAGTAGCGATGGTGATGGTACGCTGTAAATGTGTTGATTGAATTTTTCGGTTATGATTAATGTTTTCTTTATTTCCATTTTGACAGCTCAGAGTATATTGCATACATACAAACATATATAAAAATTAATAAACATGATTGTCTTCAGCCAACACATATAATTAATGTATGCTCAACAAAGGGGTTTATCAATTTTACAGTCGACTATATGGACGTTAAAAAAAGAGCATATAAGTTTATGCTGTCCCACGTTCTACGTCATTCAATCAAAATGTTTGAACCCTTTTTTATTATCAACTGCAGCTCATTGCACAACAAGAAACAACAAATCAAAACACTCCATAGTCCTTTTCACTGAGCCGGTACGGTGGTTTGTGAGCGCAGTCCCACCGCTAGGCGCTCGCTAGTTCACGGGCTCGCCGTTTCGTTAAAGTGGGGGCGCGACCGCATCCAACAGCCCGTTCGTCGTGCGCTGGTGCAAGAGCAAGTGAGCTCAGGCGCTACGGTAAAATGTGCAATTGAAGGCGTGAAATTTGAATCTTTTGGTAAACTTTGGTGATAGCAGCGCAATTTGTGAACTTTCAGCAGGTCCGCCAAGCCGCTACCGATCGGGAATTGTGTTCGTAAGTAGGTGCGACGAAACCGTGGCCAAAAAAGCAGCACCGTTTTACGTGTCCCTCGCTCGCTCGTGGCAGGGCAAGGGGAGCTCATTAACGTATTTTGTTTGAAATGCTAACATCGAAAAGCGCAAACCTAGCCACCGTGGAGAAAATTTTGCTTTTACTCAGTTGCGTTCGGTGTTTGGTGGTGGTGCGGGTGTGTGCGTCCGTAAAATTGGGACGATTTAAATTTGGCTTCCCGAGGCCCTAAGGGTAAGGCAAATAATAGTTAAAATTAGAGAAACAATTTCAACCGCGGCGCAATTTTAACGAACTTTTTTGGAACTGGCGGGAGACGCAGTTGTGTACGTCCTTGCGAAGTTCTTGGCCTAAAACCGAAACTGGAAGCTCTTGCTGGGTGCAAACGGTGCTTTGATGGTGCTGTGAAAGTAATATCTTTTTTCTCTATCCTTTCCCCCCCCCCCTCTTTTTGCAGCATTATGTTCCCTTTCTCCTCCCTGCAAGTCGAGTATAGCAATTTTCATCGGTCATCGCAAATCATGTCGAACGCCCTGAGCATGAGCAACTCCGGCTTTCCACACTCGTGGATCGTCTCCGGGCAGGACTTCTGCCCGATCACGTACTCCTCGATCCAGGGCCACAACTCGGGCGTCTCGAGCAACCTCGCAACGGTCGAGCCGGGGTAGGTAGTGGCGCCTGCAGCAGCAGCAGGCAACTTTCCCGCAACTCACAGCATCTCATCGTCATCTTCTCTCTCTCTCTCTCTCTCTCTCTCTCTCTCTCTTTCTTTCTCTTCTCTCTTCTCTCTTCTCTCTCTCTCTCTCTCTGGATGTAAAACTTCCTTCCCTGCAGCCTGATCGAGCTGCGCAAGGAAAAGTCGCGCGATGCGGCCCGCTCCCGGCGCGGCAAGGAGAACTACGAGTTCTACGAGCTGGCAAAGATGCTGCCCCTGCCGGCCGCCATCACCAGCCAGCTGGACAAGGCGTCCATCATACGGCTCACGATCAGCTACCTGAAGCTGAAGGAGTTCAGCGAGAACGGCGTGCCGTCCTGGTGCAAGGACCCGATCGGCTTCCAGAACTACAACGCGCCGCAGTACTTCAACGAGATGTTCGAGACGCATCTCGGCACGCACATCCTCCAGTCGCTGGACGGGTTCGCCATCTCGACCGGCGTGGATGGGCGCTTCCTCTACATCTCCGAGACGGTCTCGATCTACCTCGGCCTGTCGCAGGTGGAGATGACGGGCAGCAGCATCTTCGACTACGTGCACAAGAACGACCACGCCGAGGTCGAGCAGCAGCTCGGCATCAAGAAGGGGGCGGAGTACGCGAGCTACGGCGGGTACGGGGACGAGGGGCCGACGGCCGAGAAGCCGACGGTGCTGAAGCTGGGCAAGGACGCGCCGGGCGGCAAGGGCCTGCTGCCGGGCGAATCGTACGAGGGCGACGATCGGGCGTTCTGCATCCGCATGAAGTCGACGCTGACCAAGCGCGGCTGCCACTTCAAGTCGTCCGGCTACCGGGTGATACTGCTGCTCTGCCACCTGCGCAAGAAGGGCGCGGGGCAGGAGGAGAGCCACACCGACAAGCAGACGGTGATCGGGATGGTGGGCATCGGGATCGCGCTGCCGCCGCCCTCGCTGCACGAGATCAAGCTCGAGTCGGACATGTTCGTGTTTCGCACCAGCCTCGACCTAACCATCATACACTGCGAGAACAGGTACGTGCAGCACGGGGTTGCCAACCGTGGGAATGGGGGACGGGACGCGAACAGCTTGTTGAAACAATATTGGAACCCAATCTCACCGTTGATAGGATTTCCAGTTTTCTGGACTACACCGCCGACGAGCTGAACGGGAAGAGCATCTACAGCCTCTGCCACGGTCAGGATGCGCACAAGCTGAAAAAGAGCCACAGTGAGCGTAAGTAGCCCTCTTTCTATCTCTCTCTCTTTTTATATCTCTTCAAGTAGTTTTGGGTGAATCAGATTCAGTCTATTGAATCAGAATGAATCTTGCAAGGGAATCAATAAACTTGACTCACGACTAACATTCATGTATCTTCTTGAATGATTGGTGTATCCTTCGAGATTACTGAATTTTGAAGAATTCGCTCCATCTCGATACAGTCAAGAAGATTCAAACTGAATCGTGAATCATTTGTAGTTAGGAAATGGTCAAAGATTGATAAGATCTACAGGCATGCAGGGGTTTTTAGTAGTGTTGGGTAATTCAGATTCAGATTCATGAATCCGAATGAATCTTTGGAATTATTCAATGAATCTGAATCCCGATTGGAAAGATTCATGAATCTCAAAGATTCATGAATCTTCAAAGATTCACGAATCTCGAAAGATTCATGAATCTTGAAAGATTAATTAATTTCAAAAGATTCATGAATCTCAAATCTAGAAAGATTAACGAATCTCAAATCTCTAGGAATCATGAAGCTCTAAGGATTCATAAATCTCTAAAATTCATAAAGCTGGAGATTTTTATTATTCTTATTTTTGGCGTAACAACCTACGTGGTCATGCCAGCCTATACAGGCTTTTGAGACATCTTGGAAAGTACCACGCAGTTGAACCGACAACAGGCAAGTTGTAGGTGGGATTGGACAAATTCAATATTTTGGAGATCATACAATTCTAATGATTAATGAATCCCAAAAGATATATGAATTTTAATGGATTTATGAATATTATAGATTCACGAATCTTAAGAGAATCATGAATCTTAAGAGATTCATGGCGGCGGTCACATTGTACAGTCGTCAACTCGAACGACTCAATAACATGCCCGTCGTGGGTTCAAGCCTAGAAAGGACCGTCTCCCCGTAGCAAGGATTGACTATCCGGCTGGGTGGTAATAAATTAAGTCTTGAAAGCCTGTATAGGTCGGCATGTCCGCGTAGGACGTTACACCAAGTAGAAGAAGAAGAAGAAGAGATTAATGAATCTTTGGAGATTCATGAATATTTAGAGAACCGTGAATCTTTGAAGATGCATTAATCTTTAAAGATTCATGATTTTATAGAGATTCGTGAATCTTTGGATATTCGATTCGAGATTCGAATCACTCATCACTGAAGCTTCATAAGAATGAATCTCAACGAAAAATTCATGAAACCCAACACTAGTTTTTAGCGGTTCTGCTAAACATCTGTCAAACCACAAACAAGACATAACTTGCTCACTTAATGTGACTCAGACTCCAGAAAGTACACAAACTCTATCAGATCATATGAAAACCCTTGTAATGAATCTTCTGTGATTCATCAATCAAAATCTTCTTCAGGCATAACAACTCGTAGTCATGTGAGTTAACGACTGTACCAATGTACCTCAACGAATCGTTCGTAGCCACTGAATCATTCCCCATTGAGAAATGAATCACTTAATGACTCCTCATGAAAGATTCATTCGCACCAGTCTTTCCCAAAATATTCCCCAAAAACCCCCATCCGCAAAGCTGAAACATTTAACACCGTGCGTCCTCTGCCTTCAGTAATTCAAAAGGGCCAGGTGCTGACCCCGTTCTACCGCATCCTGAACAAGAACGCGGGCTACTTCTGGATCCAGTCCTGCTGCACGATGGTCTGCCAGACGAAGAACATGAGCGACCAGACGGTGATCTGCGTCAACTACATCATCACCAAGCCGGAGAAGGAGAACCTCATCCTGGACATCTCGCAGATCCCGTCGGCGGCGGGCGTGCTCGGCGACTACCACGCGAAGGTGCTGCCGCCCGCCACCGGGGCGGCCGGCTCGAAAAAGCCCCAGCCAGCGGACGGGTACGAGCTGGAGACGGGCGGCGTTACCCATCCCACCCACCATGGCCACCATCACGGCGACGGCAGCGGCGGCGGCGGCGGCGGCTACCATCTGGACGGCGGCGTCTCGCACGTCGACCACAAGGTGGACCTGCTGGACAAGGCCGGCCTCGGCAAGGGCGGGCTGGCGATGGCGTACGGTGGCGACAAGAAGGAGCACGACTACAAGGACAAGCTGCTGGAGCAGCGCGAAAAGGGCTGCAGCAATAGCAAGGTAAGGTGTGTTGGTGCAGGGGCGAACTCCGTCCAAGACGCTCCGCTCTCTCTCTCTCTTTGTTGACGATAAATCAATGCAAATGCATCCTTAACCCCCAACCAGCACCAGCGCCTCAAGAGCGGCAGCCCGATGCTGAACGCGATGCCGAACGAGAACGGCGAGCGGCTCGACGCGAAGAAGTCGTCCGGCGGCAAGAAGAGCGTCAACAACCGGGCCAGCGTCATCCGGGTGCTGAACAAACCGTCGAAGAAGGTGCTGCAGGAGTCCCACTAGAGGGCCACCAATCAATCTTCCATCACACACACACTCACAGCCAGCGATCAACAAACCGGTGTGGTGTTTTACCATTTGGATTAGTGTTTTAAAGTGGGACGACCCTATCTCCCCCCTCTTCCATGCTCTGCTCACGCAACCTCATCTGTTAGTGGATTAGTGATACGCCATGCACACACGCACAGGGTTGGTGTAGAACGTATTAGTGCTAGAGTTAATTATCCAATCGCTTTGTGTCTACGAGCCAGTGGCGTACGTTTTATAATAGTTGTTAAGTAAAGACTCGCGCGTTTTTTCCACGGGCATTTTTCTCAGCAAAGGAAGAAGAAGCAGAAGAAGAAGGACGTTAGACATTGCTCGCGTTTGAGTTAAATAGTTGTTTTATTTCGCTTCGTTTACATATATTGCCATAAGAAAGGGGGGTTTCGCATCTCGAACGCAGGCCCGGCTCGGGAGGAGGGCCTTTGCCGGCGTGGGATGCCCGGGGCGGACTGGTCGTGCAGGCATCCAAACAAAGCTGCGTCACATATTAACGAGGCATGTCAGAACATGCGCCCTGCCCTCCCCAAAACAGGAATGTTGTTTGGCGATGCTCTCTGACTTGCTGACGATAGGTTTAAAAATCGAAACGGAAAAAGAAGTGTACGCGCCCCCCTCATCCTCCCAGAGCACTCACTCACCTCACTTACTAATAAAATCAATGCACGCACAAAATGTTCCCTTGCACGACCAACATGGCCCCCATCCGCCCCTCCCCCCTGTACTTCCAGGCTCCCATGCCGTTTCTGCGCGCTCACTGTGAACGTTTGCTACAATGCTAAATATAATAAACCTTAACTGTAAAGCAATAATTAAAACAAAAAAAGGAAGTGATTATAAACGCGTTTTTGGGGGGAGGTGGAACTTCTTTTCGTGGTTAGAAAACAAAAGGGGAAAGAAAGAAAGCGAGAAATCAAACTAAACATAATAATAATAATAAAATAGCAATCATGTGCTTCAAAAAACAAGCTCACTCCTTCGCACGTCTCGTCGATAAATATTAAGAGATAAACGGGCTACTGGGAGGGGGAGGGTAAAAAGAAAGAAATCGGGAAGGCATGACGTTTCGTTTGATGATAATTATTGCAACTGATATAATAAAAAAGAAGTATATATATCCGTAGCGTGTATGTGAAAAGAGCATAACGTATTAAAGTCTCGTTTTTTCCCCTTTCTTTCTATTATCTACTGACGGGCGTCTGTGTTAAACTATTCTTCCTTAAAAAAAAGAAAATAAAGGAAACCGTTCGGTTTCTCTAGCTGTCATAAAAGTTAATGCATCAATAGACATTGAGGAAAAATTATAATAATTGTAAAAAAATATTGGGAAAAAATAAGCTGCCTATCAAGCGCACTCACACACACACACACAAACACACTTATTATAGTAAGCCTTAGCTGCGCCCTTATATTGTTATCGTTTCTTTTCCCGCCCTTCACACCACACACTCGCGGTGAATTTGACTGTTTGTGTGACGTATTCCAAAGGAGCTGCTTCAGAGCCCCCACCAAAGGGGGATTCGTAGTTAAAATGAACTAAATGCTCTCCCCTTTTTTTTCTATTTCTCCTGTCGTTTTACCTCAAAAAACCAAAAAAAAAAAAGTAGTAGCCTAACGCAATATACCGGGTTCGTCGTTTGTTCTCGTTAAAATCGTTCTACACAATTAGCTAAGGACGGAGCGCACACACTCCTGGAAGAATACAGATAATCATCATTCGCTTGCCCCACCCCTACCTGGGGTTCTACTTCTTCTTTTTGCCCTTGCGCTTCTTGCGCTTGTTGTT
Organism: Anopheles bwambae; assembly: GCA_007018985.1. NCBI lineage: Eukaryota > Metazoa > Arthropoda > Insecta > Diptera > Culicidae > Anopheles > Anopheles bwambae. The sequence goes on from SIXB01003215.1 coordinate 19,683, forward strand.
GCCGGTCGACGATGGGATGGCGGTGGCGGTGTTGGTGGTGGTAGTAGTTGCGCTGTTGGCGTTGCTGCCCGTCCCGTTGCTCGGCTCTACCGCTGCCGTCGCTGCGACGGCTCTCGACGGCGTGATGATGACGTCATCCTCTTCCTCGTCCTCCTCCTCCTGCTCCTCCTCCTCCACCCCTGCCCCGGTCGCCGATGCGGTGGCCGGTGCGACCACCCCCCCGATCGTGTTACCGTTTCGCTGGTCCGCCGCCCGCTCCTCCTCGTCGTCCTCGTCGTCCTCGTCGCCCTCGTCGCTGCCGAACACCGCGCGCAGCTTCTCCGAGTGGATCGTCTGGTGGTACAGCTGGCCCGCCGGTCCGGAATGGTGGTCGAACGTGGGCGAAAACCGGTCCGCGTTCGGGTTCGTGATCACCTCGCAGTCCCGGTACGAGGCCGGATCGTCCATCAGCTTCTGCTGGTGGTACTTTCGCTGCTGCTGCTGCTGCTGCTGCTGCTCCTGGGCCAGCTCGGTCTGGTGGGTGTAGAAATCGTTGATCAGTCGCTCGCGCACCATAAACACCGTGCCGATGGCGCCCGTCTTCTCCTCGTACTGCTCCCGCACGTCCTCCTCCTCCTCCTCCTCCTCTTCCTCCTCGAGCCCGTCTTCCTCCTGTTCCGCTAGCTCTTGCGCCTGCAGGGCCAAAATTTCCTCCTCGGTCAAGCTTTTCGAGAGGTTCTGCCGCACCTTCTCGTTCTGTTTGAGCTCGCGCAGCACGTGCTTCATCTTGTCGTTGATCGACTCGTACGCACCGTGCTCGTACGCGTACCGCCCGGCGTACTCGACGGGTGTGGTGGCATCGGTGGCGGTCGTGTCCTCCGCGCCGTCCACCACCACTAGCGAGTCTTCCTCCCCGTACGCCACATCGCTGTTCCGGCCGATCGCAATGTCGTTCGGCTGCCCGTCCCCGCTCAGCATCGGATTGATCACCTCGACGATCGTTTGCAGCTGCATCGGCTGGTCCGGCTGGTGGACGGCCGGCTGGCTCCCGTCCAGCCACCGGTCCGTACCGTCCGACTGGTCGGTGGGCATACCGTTCTTTGCCTCCACCTTTCCGCCCCCGTCCCGCTCGCTGTCCGCGGACGACGAGTCTTCCAGCTCGAACATGATAATCTTTTCGCGCATCGTCTCCACCTACAAAAAAAAACAACGGAAAGTATGGAGAGCATTAGTGTTGTTTTGTTGTTGCTGTTTGGTTTTTGTTGAGTAAACCAACTCAAAACAAAGTACAGCGTGATAACAAAGTAGAACAAGGTGAGAAGGAATGCGGTGCGAATAAATCTCTAATAGGGCGTGGAGCGTTTGGGGGAAATAATCGAAACAACAGGTGCGCGTGCAGCTAAATGCTGAAAATAAGAATTAAACAAATTGTTGCCTCGTTTTCGTCTTTTTTTGGCTCTCAGTCATAAATTTTTGGGAGCTTCTCACAATGTTTGCCTCTAAGGCACCAGCTCTTGCCTCGTTTTCGTCAATTTGTGTCTACAATAGTCATGAGTAAAGTTGGCAAAAATCCGGAGTCGACTCCGATCCGACTCCAATAAATTTGGAATCGACTCCGGAAGGTAAGTCCGCGCTGTAATATCCGAAGTCGTTCGGAATCGTTCGAAAAGGCCCAAAGTCGCCCGGAGTCGGAGTCGACCGGAGTCGTCCGGAGTCGCCCGGAGTCGTCTGGAGTCGTCTGGAGTCGCCCGGAGTCGTTTGGAGTCGGAGTAGTACGGAGTCGAACGGAGTCGTCCGGAGTCGTCCGGAGTCGAAATCGTCCGGAATTGTCTGGAATCGTTCGAAAAGGCCCAGAGTCGTCCGGAATCGCCGGGTGTCATCCGGAGTCGTTCGGAGTCGTCCGGAGACATCCGGAGTTGGAGTCATCTGGGGCCTCTGGAGTCGTTCGGAGTCGTTCGGAGTCGTTCGAAAACGTCTGGCGTCGCCTGGAGTCATCCAGAATCGGCTGCAGACGGAGTCATCCAGAGTCATCCGGATTCATCTGCAGTCGGCCGAGGTTGGCTTGTATAGGAAGTGCACGCGCAAAGTGAAAGACAAAAAAAAACACAACGAAAGGAAATGTCTGATCACAAGCACATTAAACCACACGGCTCCTGTTGACTCCGACCAGCTCCCATTCCGAATGACTCCGGAATCGATTCCGGAATCGGCTCCGGAATCAGAATCGTCTCCGGAATTGGAATCGACTTGGGAATCGCAATTTACTCCGGTAACGGAACCAGGATTGACTCCAGAAACGGAGTTAGCTCCGGAATGATAATTACTTTTTGAATAGAAATAAGAAGTGTGGGAAGCGAAATAAGTCCGGGAATCTCTTTGTGAATAGATCATTTACAAGTAAATTTTGATTCTTTTGACGTAGTATCATTGGACCCAAACGCCTATTCCTATGAAGATGCCGAAACTGACTCCGTTTCGAAATCAATTCCGATGTCGGAGCCGATTTTGATTCCGGAGCCAATTCCGGAATCGATTACGATTTCAAAGATAGTTCTGATTCCGGAGCCAAATCTGATTCCGGATCCGATTCCGATTCCGGAGCCGATTCCGATTCCGGAGCCAATTCCGATTCCGAAGCCGATTCTGGAACCATGTCCGGAGCCAATTCCAATTCCGGAGCCGATTCCGGAGCCGATTGCGGAACTGATTCCGGAGCCAATTCCGATTCCGGAACCAATTCCGAAGCCGTTTTCGGAACCAATTCTTGAGCCAATTCCGGAACCAATTCCGGAGCCGATTCCGGAACCAATTCCGGAGCCGATTCCGGAATCGATACCGGAAACTGATTCCGGACCTACTATCCGGAATCGATTCCGACGAAATCTTCATTTTTCCCATCACTACTCCGGACGAGTCTGAACGACTCCGAACGATTCCAGACGACTCCGAACGACTCAGAACGACTCCGGACGACTCCGACTCCGAACGACTATGGGCGACTCCGGACGACTCCGACTCCGGGCGACTCCAGATGACTCCGGACGACTCCGACTCCGGGCGGATCTAGTGGTTCCATTTTGCCGGAGTACAGCACATCACTAGTCTACCAGTCTCTAATTTTCTATGGTAAGTGCTCCTCCGAATGTTTTACTTTGTTTCTAACAATTTGCATTCCAGAAATCGTTAAATAAAGTTAGAAAATCGATAATAAAAAAATTAATATTAATTGGAATATTACAATGTGCATGTCTATTTTAAATCTAGTGTCTAAGATGTCTTCCAAGAGTTGTGGAAATATTTCTTTTAATTTTTTTATACTATACTATACTTTTTTGTATAAAAAAAGTTGTCGCCAATCTAATTAAATACCTTGTGAGTTTATCATTATTTCTTTTATAGTAAAACATTGTCGAGTAACAGATAAAAATAGGTGCGTTGGGTTGCCTTAGAGCCGAAATTTAGCAGCAACGACTGTATACGGTCATTTATAAGCGAGCTTTCAACGGTGCTGATACATTTGACACACTTGCTGAACTGCTGGCGACAATATAATTTTGTACAACTACAAAAAACCCATAAAATATATCACTTAAACTCACACCGAGTTTAGAAAGTGTGCCAAAAGTATCAGAAATGCAAAAGGTTACGTTTCCAGGTACTACTTGCGCGGGGTTGCAATGTGTGCAGGTGTT
>SIXB01003216.1:0-23349 GCA_007018985.1 Anopheles bwambae
TCAACAACCACCAACAAAAGAAAAGCCCCCCCCCCCCCCCCCCACAAGAACAAAACCAACCAACCGATCAAATCCAAGCCCCAAACTCTCGGATTCGTTTCTTCGGCCTTGTCTCTCTCTATCTCTCACACTTTAACAGTGAATCTCTTCCTGAATGTTTGCTCTTCGTGTCCTTTTTCGAACATTTGAATTAACTCACCCTATGCCTGGGATGAGCTAATTTGGAAGCAATTGCTTACGCAAAGCTGATGCTCTCACCTTTTTCTCCTCCAATTTCCGTGTCCGTTTAGGATGTGTTTCTTTCCACGTTTTCATATTCTGCGTGTGTGTTTGTGTGTTTTAACTTTTTTTTTTTTTTTTAGATTAGACAGTTAATTGCAGCTAGAGTAAATCGCTTCAACTCTAACACGCACACACCGGATGATTTTTTTGTTATCATTAATTTTGTTATCTAGCGCAATATTTTCTTATCCACACACTTGCTCGCCGTGTCTTCTAAAAATCACCTCGACAAGCCCACCAAAGGAAATTGGGTCCGGGTACCGGAAGCGAATGCGTTTGTTTGCTGCTTTTAGTTTTAACCATTTTTTTGTTTTTGTTCGCTTCCGTTTTTGTCTCTCCGTAGAAGTTCCACTCCACGCGCCAATATTAATACCATCACGCATAGCAAATGGAGCTCGCGTTTAGAAAACAGTTCACGACAGGCCCGAAACAAAATGTACCAGAACAAACCATTGTGCATATACATTGAATCGCATCGCAAAAGCTATTTATTTTCTGTGTACCTATACCAGCATTAGCGTCACACACGTCCATCCACATTAGATTGCGTTTGTTCAGTTGGTTGTGTTTCATTCTTTATGCTCCCCTTTACCTTTACACCCCATACGATTAATTCGTTGCTGCTGTTCGTTCGTTGCTATAAACGTTTTATATTTCGCGCTGCCTTGTTGTTTCGATGCGAAAACACGCTACAGTGCAAACGTGTCACTAACTGATGTTTTTTCTCCTTTCTTTCTTTCAATTCCTTTTTTTAATGCGCAGGAGAAATAGCTTTCGACGATGTGAAGGAAACCAGCAAGGAACGAATGCAAAGTGTAAGTAGTGTTTTTTTTTTTTTTTTTTTTTTGCACAAGTTGTCCACCTCATCTACCCTTTACAGGGGTTTCCAGGAGTTCTCATAGCTGCGAGATATGATATGATATGAACTTAATGTAATGAGAATTTTACTCTATAGCACACGTTTTGGACAAATCCAATAGGAATTTCAAAGGAGCCGGTTCATACTGGGTTTCCCAAGATTTATTGGTTGGTTTCCATCTATTTTTGATGGGTTCCCATACTTTTTTGGTGCGTTCCCACGATTTGTTGGCCTTTTCCCAGAATTTTTTGGTCCAATTGTATTGATGTCCAATCGGAAAATACCAATAAATTATGGGAACGCACCAAAAAATCATGGGAACTGACCAATACATCGTGGGCAACCCTGTAAAGGGTGCCATAAATTCCAATTTTCTTTTATATTAATTCTAATAAGAAAAGAATTTAAGAAAGATTCGAGGAAGCGTCCTACAACTATTAGAACCCCTGGAAAATGAATGAATGATGAAGCGTCGATAGAGAGTCTTTTGAATCACGAATCGAATAATCGAATCGAATTGACTTAATTTGGTGTATGTTTTTTCCCCCAATTTCCAGAAATCAACCGAAAAGGAAGAGTAAATGTTGACGCCAACAAAAAAAACATGTGCTGGACATCGTTGGAGCATAAACGGTCGACAAGCGAGTTGATGGTGGCACGCAGCAAGACAGAGCCGCATAGTGGGTTGTGCCGCAAGCAGTGTGGATTTCCCGCCATTTTACCACATTCTTCTCTACTCTACTTCTCTACGTACAGCCAAACCTTTTCAAACCCTTTAAACTTACAAACGCGCGTTAAACTCTTAAACACAACCAGGGACACCGGGGAATGGAGAATGGGAAGAAAGTTCCCTTCCAGGTCGATTGCTATAGCTATCGGTAGCCTTTTAACACATGACGATGATCAACACACAGAAAAGGAAGGGGTTTTTTTTTTAAAAAAAAAGAAGGATTACGTAGCAAAAAGGGGGGAAAACAACCAAAGAAGCGTAGCTCAGTTCGAAACATATTCAGTTCCGCATTCAATGAACTAAACTCTAAGCAAGTAAGTTCTCTCTTTCACGCACTATATTCTAAACAATTACATTCCAAGAAAATGCTTTACACAAAACGATGATGACCATTGACCGCTAATGAGAATAAACGCAATGTAGGGCAAATATGATGCGAATCTGAGCGATGGCCGAGCGATAATCACGCGCGGCAATGTGTATAGTGTGTAATGTGAGCTTTATTGTAGCATTGTTAGCTTCCTACTTTTGCGTCTACGCAGGCGCCGCTTATTTATTATCGTGCATTGATATCGCAAATTCCAAAACCAACCCTAAGTCACCTAATCCGCGTCGACGGTGTGACTTTAATGCTAAGCTTCAAGCGTCTTTTAAGTCGACTGCTTGTGTGAGCAGCAACAGTAAGCAGCTTCTCCTTTGTGTGCAGCTTCTATTTCAAGGCGAATATGTGTGTGTGTGTGTGGGTTTGTGGGGTGCGAGGTGTGTTCATGCTTACGTTTGCTTTCGTACTACCGCTTAGGACTGACGAGTAAGGAGGATTACACAAGTTGATAAAATGAATAAAAACACACACACACACACAGGAGAACAAGATTCAAAGACCCATTAGAGAGGGCTCGTGCGGCCGGATAGCTTTTAGTGCTGGGCAATATTGTAGCAACAGGGACCCCAGACAGTCAGCGATAGAGGCGGTAGAGGCGGTAGAAACGATCGAAAAGAAACGACGAAAGGAGGAAGTATATTTGAGAATCTTTTTTTAAACAAACAAACCAAACGATATTGCTAAAGAACAGAAGAAAAAAAAACAGAACACTGTTGCAAGTAATAGCATGTTATAGCTAAAATATACATTTACTGATCAAATCAAACGTATAAAAAAACAACCTTATATATACACTACAGAGCGGGCTTGCTTCGAAATAAGAGAGAAGATGAAACAGAAAACTCCCTTTCCGAAAGACTAGAAAGGAAAATCACAAAAACCGATGAAAAAAAAGCTGTATTGAATCGACGAAAGCACGACGAAGCGAAGTGATTAGTATAGCAGCAGAACAAGAAAAAGGATATTTTACCGAACGGGCAAGCCCACTTGCATAATAATACAATTTGAAGACAAGAACAGAATAGAGTTAAAAGAAAAATGAGAAAACAAAACAAAAAAAACAGCAACAAAAAAGAGGAGGCAAATAAAACGAACGAAATGATAAAAATCGTAGAAAAGGGAAGGAGAAAACGGTGAAGAAGATATCGGTGAAGGGGGAGAAACACTCACATAAATCGCTACCACGTGCTACCAAAACTAATTAAACAAACAAAACATATTATTAATACAAAAAACAAAAACAAAAACCCAATACAAAACCCAAACACAGCATACTTACATGGATGTACTATTTGCAAACAACAACCAAAAAACTATGAAGAATAAAAGTGCTTATGACAAACATATGCGATGCGACGGTCTCTCGCTACTCGCTCTCTGTCCTGTCCTGCTCCGGACAGTCCGAAAATAGGATAAGCCAGTATGTAGTATAATCGACACTGAGGAGAGTCTGCGCTCGAGGAGGCCTGCTGGCTTCAATTCGAAACGTACGTCGTTAGTGCGGTGGTAACGACGCCCTCCACAACCGCCATGGCAGTGGTGCTGACATTCGAGGCGATCGTTGAGTTGCTGTTCGATTTCTGTATCGCTGCGAGATTGAACTGGATCAGTATGATCAGGTAGCTGGTGATTGCGCCGGTTATCTGGAGAAAGTGAACCGAAGTACCATTTAGAACGTGGCTAGACCTACCCGCTAAACATCTCTCCCCTTGCTGCTTACCGCATACAGTGTCGTCATGTCCAGGTCGAAAAAGCCACACGCACTAAAGTTAAGCTGATGGTTTAGCAGCTTCAGCGACAGATGGTTAACCACCTCGTAACAGTGGACCTCGTCGACCGCGTTCGCCAGATAGTGCAACTCGATGCCGGTTCGCTGCGAGTCGGTTTTCGTCCTCCAGCACACAAAGATCGGCACGATACACTTGAGCGCCGTGTAGACGATGTACGCAAGCCCGAGCAGAAACACTTCCGCCGTCCGGAACAGTATCGGCACGTCCTGCTGCGTGAGGCTACAGTAGAGAAAGTAAAACTCGGCCGTAATGGCGACAAACCCGTGCGCCATCGCCACCAGCATCTGCACGCTGTACATCCGGTTGACGACCTTGCCGATCTCGCACAGCTCGTCGTGCGTCCGGCAGAACAGTATCAGCTTGTTGTCCAGCCGTTGCTCGATGTGGAGCCGTAGCCGCCGATCGGTCGGCAGGAACTCCTGAGCCGGACCGTACCCGACGTCTGCTCCGGCGGGCCACGGCTGGATGGCACTGTTGCGGTGTGGTGGTGGTGGCGTAACGGATGGTTTCAGTGGGGGACTGGCCGGTTGCTTCGGTTGGTACGGTTTCACGGTGATCACCTTGGTGGTGGCATTGGCGTTCGTCTTCTTGGGAGGAGTCGCCACCGTCAGCTGCTTGCGGCGCTGCGTGTACACGGTGAATATTTCCTTCTCCAGATAGTCGAGTGGTATCTCGGCAATGTCCGCGTCCGGTTCGCCCGCGTACTGGACCTTGTAGTGCAGTATGCCGTGGGCGATCGCGTTCATGTGCGCGTTCATTGCGTTGAAGCGCTGCCGGATGGCGGACACCAGCATCACGTACCAGATGCGGCACACCGAGTTCAGTGCGGTCGGTATGGTCGTGATGAACCAGATCAGCGACCAGGCGTTAAACTCTTCCTCAAACGCCACAAAGCTGTACACGGTGATGATCGCCTCGAACAGCAGCATCAGCAGCAACAGCACAATGCTGTACCGGCGCATTCGCCCGTTGTTGATCAGCACGCCCTCCCCGGCCAGATGGTTGTCGAGGCGGGCCAGCCGATCGAAGCACTGGGCCAGTCGTTTCTGATTGATCATACCCGCCACCATGTCCACCGCCATCATAAACGGTTCCATGTAGATGATGAAGATGCCGATCGCATTCGTGAGCGTCTCTATCGGGAGGGAGATGAAATGAAGCATTAATTCGCAACGATTCAGGATGGATTAGAGCACGTGGATTGGCACACACTTTGCGATCCCCAATCGTCCTTCGTGTAGTTGATCGTTGCCACATGGTACAGGCCCGTGTAGACGACCAGGCTGCCAACTACCCACACATTGCCGACGAGGGATAGCTGTATTGCGGTGCGCTTAGCAAACGCCCACAGCGAGTACGGAATGACGCCAAAGATAGATGAGATGTAAAACAGCACGGACAGCGAATCGAGCAACCCGCGAACCGGATTAACGGACATGATTTTTGCACACTCGCTCCGGGGCACTGAGGGACACAAATTGCTATCGTAGGAGAATGTGTACCCATGCGTCTTAGTCGTTGGGTTTTGTCGGTTGCACTCCAAGACCACACGCATCGACCGGGGGAGGGGTGTGATGTTCTTCGAACCCATTAATCAACGGTCCCCGGGGACGACAACTGTATTAATTATTTACGGTACAATCATTAGCAAATTGATTCGGAAAATGGAAGTACCTCGTACACGGTGGCGCTGTTATGAGGCCGCTTTGTTGGTTTTGTTGTTCCATTGTTAGCAACGAGGAAAACCACAATTTTTCTTCCTCGGGCTTGTTGTTTTAACTTTGTTGTGTCGTATGAATGGGGAATGGAATTGTAACACGCCGCTATGCACAGGAATTAACTTTTCATCTTTCAGGGTAAAATGGGTCGGTCGCTGACGAATATCCTCTATGATTCGGAGCGAGGTCACAGGTTGGCGAGAGATGTTACTGATCTGAAGGATCGATAGCTGTTCACTTTGAGATGGAACCGGAATTCCGGTATTTGTAAGCGAGGGTGGGAGGGCGGTCGAGAGGGAATTTCTTGAACACCTTAATCTGGATGTCGGGCATCCAATTGAGGGTGAATGAAGCTGGACTACTCTGGCTAGACCCCAGACGAAAACAGCTCAGTCAGGCTAATTCCAGATGAGTTCGCATGAATTCGGACGAATTCCGATGGGAATTGAACCGGTGTTTTAGACTCTCCAATGCACAATTTAAAGATCCGTAAAACTCGTTAGGTCTGGGGGATTCATTCCCCTAGGGGAGTCGTCGGGTTTATTCGGATTCATCCGGAGTCGTTCGGAGTAGTCCGGAACAGACTAAATCGTTCGGAATCATGTTTTCGATACAGAACCGGATTCACTTTTCCATATCCGTAGTTAAAGTGGATCCACGACTCCACTCCGGGTTAATGAGAATGAGTCCTTAAATAAAATAGTAGCGTAGAGAGATCGGAAGTTTTTGTTTGATGACAGAGTATCCCGAGATAATGCTCGATATGGTATGAGGATTGAGAGGTTACAAAATATGATGATGATTGGACAAGAGCAGCTGAGTCGAGCTTATCTAACACCTGCATTGTTCCGTCAACTCGCCTAACTCCAATGTGATACTCTCACAAGTTAGTTAAATTAGATTTCACTCAGTCATATTAACGTACCCATCTACATCAGGTAATACGATTATGAAAGTTACTATCCCTAGACAGATTTTATTGCACGTTTGTTATGTTAAGTAATGGTAGAAAGGAAGGCTTTTCCCACTGCCGCACCAGAACGGTATCCAGCGTGGGGCCACGTTTCCTTTCGTCCCATTTCTCTACCCATGCTTGTTGTTATATGGATGATATTACACTCACATTAATTAGGACATGATAGTGATGTTTATAGTAAAGAAGTGGAGAGTATGTGTCTGTGTGTGGTTGTCTTGTTTTGGAATTTAGAATTCGTACGGGGAAAGGGGACGAAGGGATGGAACGAGGAGTATTTGTGTGTTCGCCCGAGCGATACGCTACACGTAATGGCCCGTGGAATGACTAGAATACGTTTATCTTCTTCTTGTGCGTCTGCTTTGCCTTCCGACAGCATGCTTGCCGAAAGTACCACCACGTGGCATCCCTACATTGCCACGAATGTACCGGGCATGCCTGCCGTGTCGCACTCAACAGGGAATGGCACCGTCCACCATCAAGGTGCGGTAGCTTTCGCGCTCCTGCTCCACCACCGACAGCATCTGCTTGACCGTATCGTCACACCCGGCATAGCTCAGCACACCGACGCAGCTGATCGGTGCCTTCTTCAGGAGATGGAATCCAATCTTTCTGCGCTTGAGCGCAAACAGGTACGGTACCTGGCTCTGGCGGCAGAGCATTTTCACGTTGGCCACCATCTGGTCGATCGTTTCGTTTGGTTCGAGATCGGGTGCAATCAGCACCAGGCGCACCTTGCGCAGCTCCAGCAGCTTCAGTACCTCGTTGAAGCCAACCACAAACCGTTTGTTGGCGACCGCTTTGATCGGGTTTTTGGCATACGCTTTCGACTGGAAGCTGAACAGCTTCACCACCACATCTTCCGCCAGTTCGCGCAATTCGTCCGAGATGAAATGGTCACAGTACCTGCGGTCGAGGAGTAAATTGTCACATTACTTGTAAAAAAACAACTCATACGAACTGTAGAGTTTGGCGCTACTTACGGTCTGAAGTTGCGCGAATGTCTCAGCGCGGTGGGCCTCGACACGGCGGCCGACACTCTCAGCGATGGGAAACCGTTTTGGTACTCGCTCGAATCACGGCTCGGCGGTGGCCCATCGTTAATGCAGCAGCGTTCGATCGCTTTCAGGAACGGCGAGTCCACTGCACCACCGCCCGACGGTGAGGTTGCTTCGCTCGATTGCTTACTAACGACCCCGTTGGCACCTTTGCCACCCTCGGCTGGCACCGACTGTTGTGCGCCGCCCGCACTGCCAGCGCTTTGCTGCCCATCGCCCGGTGTGCCTTTCTCGGTGCGGCTCCGAATGATGTCCTTCTTCAGTCGTGTTAGCTTCTTCTCCTTTGGCACTTCGCGCTGCTTGCCTTTGTGCAACAGCAGCAACGGTTGCTGCGGTACGATCGGTACGATCGGTTTCGGTTCCATCCGCTCGCCCCCGGCCAGCTGCTCCCGGATGCATTCCGACAGGTTGATCTGCACCACATCGGTCGGGGCCTTTTTCGAGCGCTTCTTCGTCTTCAGCGTCGGCCCAGGCGGCAGCGACTGCACGTGCCGATACTTTTCCAGAAAGCTTTCGTCGATAATTTGCAACTTTTGGCTTTTCGGTCCGCGAATCTTCTTCAGCTGCTCCTCGTACTTTTTGGCCTGCTTCTTCTGCCGCTCCGCCTCCTTGCGAGCCTTCCGGGCAGACAGCTTCTCGCCGTCGGACTGGTGGGGGGTGGGGTGATGCGGCTGCGGTTGCTGGTGGTGGGAGGACTGTTGTGCGTTTCCTGCTCCATAGCTGCCCGTGGCGCCCCCGGCACCGCTGGTCTGCGGCCCTGAGTTGTGCACCGAGGCGGCCACTGGCTGGCCGCTCATCATTGCTGTCGAAACTTTGGTTTAACACTTCCTGCAGCACTTTTTCATCCTTCAACAACAGGGATTAGATCCTGGAGCTTTCACCAGGCTATCTCGCACAGTTTATCCTTGCCATCGAGCAAGGTACGTTTACACGACGCACTTTAGCTCCTTGTCAACTACACTGGTCGCAGTCAGTGTTAACTTTGTGGCGTAAAGATGCAATAAGAAAACTATAATTATGACTGCGTTAAAATGTATTTTTCACTAAAAACCATTTCAGACTAACACAAATAATAAAACACGCCTATCGTCACCAAAGAAAAATAATTTACACCCTCATGTTATGACTCGTGTCAACAGTGCTGTAGCACTTTGGCATCTCGCAGTTGACGTTTACAGATGACATTTGTCTGTGGCAATTCGGCCCTTTCAGAACGACGGCGTGCGAGTTTGGATTACACAACCACAATCTACGAACGTTGTTTCGTACTTATATTTACCAAATTGGGAAGCTCTTCCCGACTGCATTTAGTATTCCTATCTACCACCGAGTCGTGTTCTAGTCCTTAAACCCACCACCCGCATCATGGACGTTTCGCTCGAGAATCTTTCATCCTCCCAGAAGGATGAGCTGATGAGCACAATCAAGCAGAAGATTGCGATAGCCAATGCACAGGAGCTGGTGACCGTAAGTTTCGAGGCGGACCGGCTTCCGTTTTGCTGAACGCTGATTGTAACGATAGTTGTGATAATTTTTATTCGATTTTACAGAAAATGACCGAAAAGTGCTTCAAAAAGTGTGTCGGTAAACCAGGCCAAGACCTGGACGGTTCGGAACAGGTACGTGTTGGCGGTGCTTGCCGGCCTGCGTGATGCAATTGCCTAAAATGTGTCATGTCTGTTTTTATTGTTGTTTGTTTGCAGAAATGCATTGCCATGTGTATGGACCGGTTTATGGACTCTTGGAACGTCGTTTCGAGGGCACTGACTCAGCGCCTTCAGCAGGAACAGTACAAAGGATAATGCCAATCTGTGCATCCCCCACCACCAATTGGTTCCATGTGTTATAGCGTAATCTACATATTTTAGCTATCGATACCAGTCGCCGTTTACATCTTTATTTTCTGTTTCTAAGACACATACACACACAGCATGGAGGGACTTTGTGTTTGAATTCATCTGTTAGTAAATAAACCATGCCAAGAGACCAACGCATTCGAGCAAATGTTTCACGGTTCAGGATCGTCTGGAATGCTTGCAACATCAGCAGAGTTGCGTTCACGTTCTTCGCGTACTTTTTCTAACAATGTAACCAGCAAAGGTTGTTCGGAAGGCGCACGCCGAACTTCGTCGGATTTTAGTCCGATCTGTTTCGCTAACTGTTCACGGCTTAACGCCATTCTTCGATGTCTCGATTCGGACTGCAAAGCCTTTTTGGTATATGGAAACTCCAAGGCGTCCATCATTTCTAGCATCAGTTCGAAGGCCAACGTTTGACCGTCAGGCGGGTTTTCTGAATCATTTTCAACCGTGCTGGAGCTAGGACCACTTCCCTCTGTTTGATCCGCTGCAACAGAGTTCTCATCACCAAGCATGTCGTCAAGGATGGCTCGCAAATTGGCCTGAAAATGCAATTGCAGAATGCTGGAATAGTACAATTGGTCGGTGCTGTTGTTTTGTTGGCCTTTTCTACCTTAATTTCCAGCAGTGAACCATTTTCTTCCATCTTTTTCCAAACCATATCACGAAACTCTAAATCCTCGTCCATTTTACTAACAATAGCTTTACAACAACCGAATCGGAACTAAATTATAGTTTGTGAAAACTGTTTTACATGATTATCCAAACTTGTGTTTACGTTCTAGCGGTGACGCTCTCTTTGACGGGTGCTGCGGGTTTTGTTGTGGGGTGGCCAAAAACATCGCCTCTGCTGAACAACCCTGCATTCATCGAACATTCGTTGACTTTCTGAGTTGACCCAATGAGCGTTGTTCTTTCAAACTGGATGTTTAGCCAAGAAATGAATGGACGTGAATTGAAAAAATCATAATGAGTTGTATACCGCAAAATTATTTAATTTAAGATTGAGTTTTGGTTTTCCAAAATCGATAAAGTTGGAAACAAAATTAACGATACAACGTACATTTGTAAGGCTTTGTGTAGGGTCGAAATTTGTTCATTGGGTCATGTGACAATCAGCTGTCGTTAAAAACTAATGGGGAAAAATGTCATGTTTTCCATTTTCCATACATTTTTTTCTTGTCGGTGTTTTCATATCGGAAGAATTAAGCGGCTGGCACATTCGGCACAGCCTGTAGTCCTGCGCGGACCGTCCTTTAACCATGAATACAATAACATAAAATCAGTGCAGAAAGTTAAATTCATCACTATTCAACTGTCTACTAGAGCTGTGTGACCGCCAAGGGCGAAGTGTTTGCGTTTGCATGAAGGTAGCTTTTTTTTATACCGCGGAAAGTGTTGATCCAATTCTGTTCCTGAGTTCCGCAGTGTATCTAAAAGTGTGCTGTATTTAGCCAACCCCTTGAGAGGTGTCGGATTACATCCTGTGGTGTAAGTATGCCATACCGAACCGGCGCGTAGTGTTATCCCACCGTCACCGTCCGCCCCGCTTACACGTTCAATCATGTTCTGGTATCATGCTGTAGCTAATTGAATTCCGTCGGAGAAAGCATATGCACCGTCACCGTGATGTAACGGAGAAAAAAAAAGTCTCACTCGCTACTGCGTATCCAACAGCCAGCATTGGTCATCGCCAACTATCGCCACAACAAAACAGGCAAACACGCACACATACAGGCGCGAGTTTCTCACGCTTGTTTCCCAGCATTTTGAATTATGGTATTTTTGGTGTGTTGATTGCCAGTTAGCAGGTGGATAATTGCAATATTATTGATTATCGATTTTTTAAACAAAATAATGCCGCCATGAAGCCATCAGTTTGCGGTTCTATTTGATTGTCAAATACGGGTTTCTTACGCGCGTTTAGTGTTTGCCACCTTCTATCGTGCCTGATAAGCGCGCAGTTAGTCATTTGGATTTATTTTATCGCTTTTTCACCGTGCTGCACTATAGCCCTTGGTGAAGTGATGAAACTAGTCTCCCTAATCGCAGTAACGTGTTGACCGATAAGCAAATTCCTGCATTTTGCAACGTGTAATCGTAGTGTAGTGGTACTCATCCTGCATGCAGTCGAATTAATAGAAACCTTTCTATAGCAACATTATTATTATTAGTATTGTTTGTGACATTTTTCATACGAAAGCGTCCGCGAAAATGTACAGCAAATACCAATGAATGTGTATGCACTAACCTAGCACACGATGCAAGACGGAGCGCTTGTAGAATGTTGTATATTGCATTTCGGCATCCTGTTTAATTAAGCAAGAGCGTTAGAATTTGAACGCATTGATAATAATATGGCCATAAGTCATGACCCATTACGCAAAACATAAAGACTACTACGGAACATTGCTTGCTTTCCGTTCGTAGCACGGTATTACCTGTTGCAAGTCTTATCCCAGTACGATAAGCCACCGAGAGATGCCGGCTATTCTCTCCTCCGCGTTATCATACCACTGCGATTGTGCAAGGCTCTCTCCACAGCTCAGGTCGTCTCGGCGAGTCCTCTATTCCAATGTGCTTTCTCTTTGCACCGCATGCAGTTAGTAGTAGGCGAACGCGTGGCACGCTTGGTTGTTTGCTGGCTGCCGGTCATTTCTAACCATTTTTTTCTCCTTCCTTTGCTTTCCATACACACACACGCCTCTGCGCAGCTACATCGAGGACGTCGGTTTGACGGTTGCGACCATCACACCACTACAACACCCCCGGCCGCAAGATGATCCGCTACTGTCCAACGAACACGTCCATGGACGTCGTTTGGTTCAACCATGGCGTGTCCCAATGCTTCATGGACACCGTTGCCATGGGGACGATCGGTGGATTTATGCTGATCTTTGGCACGCTGCAGCTCATCATGTATCTGCGCCACGCGACGGAAATCGACACGCAGCGGATACGCAAATCCCGGCTGTACAACTTCCAGCTCTTTCTGCTGGTGCTGATGCCACTGCTCACCACCGCACGGTTTGTGCTCGAGGCGTTCGTCTTCGAAGGGGCACAGGTGTACGGGTTCATGGTGCTCTCGATCGCAGTAGCCCTGTTTGCGTACCCGTACTCGATCGTGCTGCTGGTGAAGGAGCGGTACTACCAGCTGCCGTCCGTACCCACGCGCGGCCACGGTTTGGTGCTGCTCGTCTTCTGGACGCTGCTCTTCATCGTGCAGAACATAGCGTTCGTCAACCTGAACTACCGCGATGCCTGGTTCCGGCTGGAAACGGTGCGCGACAGGGTGGAGTTCGGTATGTTTGTGGCGCGGTACACCGTCACGATGCTGCTGTTCGTGATCGGGCTGAAGGCGCCCGGCATTACGTCGACCCAGTTTACCGAGGAGTATCAACACCTTCACCAGGCGCAGGAAAACCGATCCACCTTTGCGAACGCCTGGACGAAGATGCGCACGCTGCTGCCGTTCCTGTGGCCGAAGAAGGACGCGCTGCTACAGTTTCGGGTGGTGTTTTGCTTTCTGCTGCTGATCGCCGGCCGGCTGATCAACGTGTACGTACAGATCTACAACAAGAAGATTGTCGACAGCCTGACGGAAAAGCCGACCGTCTTCCGGTGGGACTGGATACTGCTGTACGTTGGGTTTAAGTTCCTGCAGGGCGGTGGCACTGGCTCGATGGGACTGCTGAACAATCTGCGCAGCTTCCTGTGGATCCGCATCCAGCAGTACACGACGCGCGAGATCGAGCTGGAGCTGTTCCGCCATCTGCACAGTCTGTCGCTGCGCTGGCACCTGAACCGGAAGACGGGCGAGGTGCTGCGCGTGATGGACCGCGGTACGGACAGTATCAACAATTTGCTGAACTACATTCTGTTCTCGATCACGCCGACGATCGTGGACATTCTGATTGCGGTCGTGTTCTTCATCACGGCGTTCAACTGGTGGTTTGGGTTCATCGTCTTCCTTACGATGACGCTGTATATTGGTAAGTAGCGGCACTGAAGGAAATTGTTTTAAAAAGAAGCATTTATTACAATCAAAATGCTGCTTTCATTCCAGTGGCAACGATCATGGTGACGGAGTGGCGCACCAAATTCCAGCGTCGGATGAACTTGGCCGACAATCAGCAGAAGGCACGCAGCGTCGATTCGCTCCTCAACTTCGAGACGGTAAAGTACTACGGCGCGGAGCAGTACGAGGTTTCCTGTTACCGGGACGCAATTCTCAAGTTCCAGGTAAGTGTTTTTCTTATCAGCAATTGTGGCAAATATGCTATAACGTAAAAAAGAAAAGGCAAAGCTCACCCACCACGTGCGTTCGATTATCAATGCGCTTTTCTATTTCTCTTCATTCAATAACGCTTGTATCTTTTTTTGTTTTAATTTCCAGGACGAAGAATGGCGCTCCATTATCACGCTGAACATTCTCAACACGATGCAGAACATTATTGTGTGCGGTGGTTTGCTTGCCGGGTCGCTGCTCTGTGCCTATCTCGTCGTTTACGAGGAGGGATTAACCGTCGGCGACTATGTACTGTTTGCCAGCTACATTATCCAGCTTTACGTACCGCTCAATTGGTTCGGCACATTCTACCGGTAAGGCAGCGGAAGGTGGAAATCCCACAAGCACACACACACGCGCTAACCGTTTCAAATGATCCACTTTACCTTGCAGTGCAATCCAGAAGAACTTTGTCGACATGGAGAACATGTTCGAGCTGATGCGCGAAGATCAGGAAGTGGTGGATGCACCGTCCGCCCCCGGGCTGGCCGTTGCACGCGGCCGCATCGACTTCAACGACGTCACGTTCGGCTACAACGCGGAACGGTTGGTGCTGCGGAACGTGAGTTTCAGCGTTCCCGGCGGCAAAACGGTCGCCATCGTCGGACCGTCGGGCGCGGGCAAGAGCACCATTATGCGACTGCTGTTCCGGTTTTACGACGTCAACAACGGCTCGATCCTGGTCGATGGGCAGAACATTAAAACGGTCCGGCAAGCGTCGCTGCGCCAGGCGATCGGTGTAGTGCCGCAGGATACGGTGCTGTTCAACAACACGATCAAGTACAACATCCAGTACGGGCGGGTGGGTGCCCCGGAAGCGGACGTCATAATGGCGGCCCGGAGCGCCGACATACACGAGCGCATTCTCACCTTCCCGGAGCAGTACGAGACGCAGGTCGGCGAGCGGGGCCTGCGCTTGAGCGGCGGCGAGAAGCAGCGCGTCGCGATTGCTCGCACCATCCTGAAATCGCCCGCGATAGTGCTGCTGGACGAGGCGACCAGCGCGCTGGACACGCAGACGGAGCGCAACATACAGTCCGCGCTGGCAAAGGTGTGCGCGAACCGGACGACGATCATCATAGCCCACCGGCTGTCGACGATCATCCACGCGGACGAGATACTGGTGCTGAAAGATGGGTCGATCGTCGAGCGGGGCCGGCACGACAATCTGCTCGAGCAGAGCGGCGTGTATGCGGAGATGTGGAACCAGCAGCTGAAAAATCTGGAACTGGGGGGCAGCAGCGCAGCCGAGGAGGGCGTGGACGCAGCAAACGGACAGGTAGCGAATGGTACGCCGAACAAGGTGGCCGCAATAGCGGCACCACCAGCGCACCATCATCATCATTAGGGGGGAGGGGGTAGTGGGAACAGGACAGCGGAAGCAGGAAGGTGACAGAGACGTGTAGGAAAATGTGTTTTCTACTGAGTTCTATTACACAAGCAACGCAACGAGGAAGGAACAAAAAATGTGATAGTTTAGTGCATGGCGTGCAATTAGGAAAGCCCAACCCTCCAGGTGAACCTCCTTTTTAAGAAAAATAGCTCTTTCATTTGTGTATGTGCGCAAAGGTAACATTTTCGTTTCACTAAGTAACACACACAAAGTGTTAAAACCTTAAAAATACAAAAATAACACACACAGCAAAGTGGATGGTACAAGTGACTGAAATTAGCAAGAAGTTGCACCTAGATTTGTATTGCTCTCATCAATACGGCTAGTGGTATATATCACAATTCTTTGCTCCGTACATGATTCACGTGTTAGGAATCAATAGTTTGGTGGGAACAACTAGCATAAAGGTTAGTTTAATAGGTTGTTTAAAAAAAGACAATCAATCATGTACGCTTTACGGTACATCGCAACCGCCAAACTCTGTTCTTCCCAGCTACAGCCAGTAGTCGCCAGCCCTTCTTACCATGAGCCAATCGTTTAATGAAAACATGGCGTTACAAAATCGAGTACTTAGCAATAGGGTAGTGTAGCCCGCGGTAGGTCAGGGACAGTCCATTTGCCAATACAGTTTTACGATCACGTATCACGTTCACTCCATTTCGCTCTGGCGGTCTCTAGCCACACTGTTTTTTTTGCCTTCATCCCACCGTGCACCTCTGCGTGATCTTCAAAGTCAAGTGCCAAAGTCTCGCGGTGAGACGAAAAACGGGTCGCGTTTTTGTCGAGCGGCTCGTCGCCACGCTACATCTAACCTCTGTGGTCGCGATAAACTCCATTAAAACAGCAGCCACCGCCACACGGGCTGCCCAGCTGGGCATATGGGAAGGGAAGAAAAGTCTCATTACGCTCTCACGGCTAATTGCGCCCGAGGGTTGATAGAGGGGGCGCACATATGTGGTGGGCGCTAAGACCTGTGTGTGTGTGTGTGTGTGTGTGTGTGACTAAACCATCGTTTCTGATAGTCTTGTTAGCAGTGAATGAACCTGTTGGTGCCGTATTTCACGTTGTTTTTCTTCCCTTTTTTCTACCTTTCCAGATCCTGGTTTGTTAAGGCAATAAGATGGCATTTTCGACCTGCGGTGAGTCGTGGAAAGCAAACAAAAAGAAGGATGTATCATCAAATCATCACCCAAACACGGAGGTTTGTCCGAACGTTCGAACTGAAGCGCTGCCAAACCCGAGCTCGGTAGCTTCGTCGGAAATATCTATCGTCTCGTAAAATACAGATCAATATTGACACACGGAATGCGGCACTGTTTGTTCTCGAGTAAGGTAAAATTGACTATTTTTTTTACATTTTTGTGTGCATAGTTGTGTGCATAAGAATGTAAAATATGTCCCCTCCGCCCGGGGACAGTGTTTGCAGTTGCGCAGCAGTCCGACAGGGTGCGGTGGCTTAGGTTCTTTGTGAACCCTTTTTTCTCTAATTTTCGGGGGCTTTAACAGGGCACTTACCATTCATCCGCGAATAAGAAACGCAAACGCCATTTTCTACACCCTTCGCGGTTAGCTTTTGTGCGCAAATCGGCGCAAAACACGCCTTGCCGTCTGTACCGCAGCAATCGCTCAAATCTTGTAACCCATATCGAGAAAACTAACGCCACAAACATGGACAGCATTACATTGGCCGAAGGAAGGTTGGCAGTGCTCGCGAGCAATTATGTGCTCGGGCCACCTAATTCCCCTCTTTCCAAGCATTAAAATCACACACACCGTGCGAGAAAAGAACTGCGGCCAGACAATCCATCGCGCCCGGACCTTCGATGCCCTTCATGCACCGGCTAAGGAGTTTTCCGCCTAAAATTGCATTGTTTCGTTGCATTCGTTTCGTTTCATTAAAAAAGAAAAAGAAAAGAAACGACAGTAACGAGAGCTTTACCATTTTATTGTCGTCGTTCGTCGGTTTGGGGTGGGAGGGAGCCCGCGTATACTAATTGCAGACACGGCATTCTTGCGCCAAAGGTTCTTGCGCATGCACATTATACGCAAACGAACACACACACACACGTGCATTGCCCGCGATAGACTTACCGAATGCATTGGTGCATTATGTCGCTCCATCAACACCGTTAGACAACGGTGCGCCAACGCGTGCTTGCTGATTAATGATCTGCAAAGTCAGTGGCAGCGGAGTACTCTCTACCATCTAATGACTTCTCGCAAACAAGTGTGTGTGTGTGTGTCGTGCGTAACAAATGGGCCACTTTGACACCGGCCCGGACGCCCACGGCGCGGTTTTGTTTGCTTTTGGGTGCAGGTTTTTCCTCTGCGAGGGTTGGGTGAGATGCGAGGCACATTTGGCAACGGCCGAGGCGTCTTGTGTGTGGTAATACACACACCCTAAACTCTGTTGCTAACCGCCGGCCTCTGCTCGATCATGGCACACTCTATTGTACGACCAGAAATGATTTCGTTTGTTTCGTCGCCAGTACACACTATTGGTCACGGCAGGCGACGTAAGAATGCACCTGCATTCGGTGAATGATGCAAGATGATGGTATGCAGCAGTGATGGTTTGGGCATGATGAATTATGTTAAATTCCACCGAGCGTATAGAGGAGCGGTCATTTGAGAGGTGTTTTATTTTAATAATTTTCTTTAAGTAGTGCTAGTAGAATGACTTTGGAATTTAAATGTATGGGAATTGAACTGTAAGTACTCTACCATCCTCTGCCAATACAGTCAGTCCAAAAAGTATTCGTCTAGCTGAATATTTTACAGAAAAAGGCGAATTATGACCGCAATAGGCATGGGGCGATAAAAGTAATGATGAGGTTTGCTAACGGGACCATCAATACACACGTTTTGCTAAAAAAATAAGCATTTAAATAGTGCAATAGCAACCAAAATACATAAAAAACTAAAAAAAGTCGTTTGATGGGCGCGCAAAAAGTATTCGTCCATCTAGCTTTTTAATTATTTACGCTGGACAAACACAACGTAGACGTGAATTAAATTTATTATTATCAATTTACTGGTAACTTCCTTCTAAAATAATGCATTTCTGTTGTTTCAATTGCACTTCAAGCGGTCAGAGAGGCACTAAAGGCGGGGGAGTTAAATGATTGGAGCATGATGGCGAAAATCGTATCTTTAACTTATGCCTAACCTATCCTACCCATTTTTGAAGGTTACAAAATGTGTGGAAGGGCTCGTTCCTTCATTTGATCAGAGTTTGGCCATTTTTCTGACACTAATTGTGTGACAAACTGCCATGTAAGCAGCCATCCTTGACGGTTAATCTAACGAAAGAAGCGGTTTAATGTCCAAAAAATCAGTATCAGTACACACGTTTTGCTGAAAAATAAGCATTAAAATAGAGCAATACCAACTAAATTATTTAAAAAACTAAAAAAAGTCGTTTGATGGGCGCGCAAAATGTATTCGTCTATCAGACTTTTGGCATAAAATGCGTATGAAAACAAAGGTTATGGAATCAAAAAATTTCCTGATCTTGTTTCTTATTGCATTTATGACTATTGGTGACTACTTGCACAATTCAAGAACTCATTTGAACCTTTAAAAAGGCGTATTTTTGATCCACTCATCCTACAAGACTTGTTACAATTATCCTCTGATAGAAATATTGCATTTCCGGACTACTTGGCCAAGTTCCATTGAAAAATGGCAACTGATATCATATTGAGAGTCTACTAAATCATTTTCATCAGTTTTGTTTCAGCTGATTTGGCGTTTTGGGCAAATGACAATGCCCTGTTTGTTCTCCAGCTCGACTGTTCTGACACATGTGATACATTTTAAGTACAATTTCTCAGAACTATCACCCAAAGTACTTAAAAACTCCATTAATATATTTTCCCATCTCGTCTCCTAAATAGGAAAATATTGGGAAAAGAAAAATAAGGAAAGGTGTGAATGGAGTAGAGTTGTGCCTCAAGAACCAAAACTGAACGATTCATTCAATTCAACCTAAAGAACGTTAATCGATTCTTTATAAATCATGATGTACTGAGTTGATCATGAAAAGAACGTCCTACCCGTCGAAAAAGAGACCTCTCAGTACGCAAGGTCATTTATTGAATGAGCGAAAGCATTGCAAAAGTGGACCAAAGCTTCCGAATTGTGTATGTTTTCTTTCCACTGTAAGAGGAGGAATGAGTCGAAGAGCGTGTGGAGGAACTTAAAAGTTGATTAAGGAAAGAAGGGCAGGGGACTATGGCGGTATGGGGTATAGCAAAGGACATGCTTTTGCGAACACACGTCGCCTGGATTTTAGGGATTTGAGACCTAAGAATGAACAGTGATCTTCGTAGGAGGGGAGGGAGAAGTCGGTTCCAAAACATTAGCAGAACATGAAGGGGGAGTAAACGATGTTTGGATTGTTTCGATTTTGCTAACAAGGGAAGAGCTGAGGGGACACACGATTGAAGAGCACTCAATTGTGGGTCGAACTAAGCGACAATAAAGTATCTTTTAGGCAACGAGGATTCGAAAAGTCCGTTGAAATTCGACGCAATATATGGCAATAAGAGCCCCGAAGGCCTACATCAAGATGAGTAATACATGAAAGCCGTTCATCGAGAATAATGCCAATAAGATCGTTGATGGAATTAGATCGTGTCAGTTGTACGTCATCGATAGCATATGAATAAGCTATTGGATTAGTAGAGTGGGTAAAGAATATAATGATACATTTAGACGAACATAAAAAAAGATATTGGAAACTTTAGTGGTAATGGTTTTGAATCAGAAATTAAAAACAATTTCATTAGTTCATGAGAGATTTTTCGTCTACCAAATCATCGCTAAATTGAATCAATTATAGAGCGATTGGTGCCGTGACCAGGATCATATGATACATTGACGGATCAGCGACGGATCATTCAACGGACTCGGGATGATTGTTAACGGCACCATTTTATACGATCCCCGATCCTCGGCTTCAACATTAAACAGCAAACAGCTTCAATTACAACAGCTTGCTTGATTTAATCGCTCAGATAAGAAAAGAAGGCGCCTTTGGCATTTAAAACGGCCACATTCTTATTACGGCTTATGGCACACTGTCCTTTGACCTCCGAATGCCACGAATGGGGCACTCCATCCTTCCGATCTTTCCGCTTGAGAGCAGATCGACCCGCCGACCCCTTGTGTGAGTCATCTTCTCGGTGTTTGCACTTCCTTCCTCGGTAATACAAAAAAACCAATACTTCACATGCAAATTGCCCAAAACTCGCGCACCATTCTGACGTGCTGCAACAATGGCGGTGCAGCTGATGAGCTGCAATCGGGCACCGTTGCATCAACGCTTGATGCTCTCTCTCTCTCTCTCGCATCTTAATGAGTTGTGTAGAGTATCAGTATCGGTATCATCGTGACCTTGTCGTGCCGCCAGCTCCGCCAGCAAGTGATTGTAAGTGACCTGCGCAATTTGTTGGATTTTCCCTTCATTTATTTGCTTTCTGATTGATCGGATGGGGCACAAACCAGGTGACAGGGGGTGTGTGTGTGTCACAATAATTGTACTACAACAACGACGTCGACGACAGCTAAAAATGCATCCCCGATGGTGAGATCATGTGTGACTGAGCATTCATTCCGTGCGCTCCTATCCCTGCACTCTATTATGTGCCAATGCGGTAATGCTATTGTGCAATAGCGCACCAAACACCGTGTGATTGTGTGATGAAGGGCAAAAGGAAAAGGAATTTGTGCTTTTTTCCGACTGCCTTAAATCGAAAAAAACACCAATTTCCTCACCACGTTTGCGGTGATCACACGCGGTCGAAATTCGCCAATCGGTTTCGGGTGCAATGCGGTTGCACGGACTGCATTTGTGGTACGATCGTAAAACGGAAGCTGCACCGATTCTGCCCTTTCTTTCTACTGCGATTTCGTGTTTCGTGCTGTTAATTGATAGGTTTCGAATAACGCTGGCGAGTGCCGCCGGGGTGCATCCGATGGCAGCGCTTATCTGATGCATTTCGTCGCGTCATTTGCGAGCGTTACTGTATTGGGGCGGTTCACCACCGTTCAGCATGCTTCGACATGCTCAGATAAGCATCGAAAGTGCAATTGAATTTTACCCACCACCACTGTCCAAGCGTCCGAAGAAGAAGAAGAAGCAGCAGCAGCTGCAGCCCCGACCCAAGGCCCCAAGGGCGCGCGAACGATTAGTGAAATGGGCGGTGAATGGAATGCTGTTTAAATGTAAGTACCGACCACACTTCTTCTCCTGCTGGTTGGCGCAAGATGGATGTAATGTTCGGTACGATTCGCGCCCACCAAAATGGCACGGAACGCGCCATGGCCCGCCCGAGGGGGAGCGTTGCACCAGACCAAAACGGAAAGCAAAAAAGAAGCCACTGCAGCCAGGATTGGATTAGCTGGCTGGAGTGACCCACACGAGTGCAGTCTTTTTGCGGTATTTGTGTGTCTTCTTGAGTAATTGAATAACACACACCCGGCTGGCTGTTTTTTGTTTTTGTTCTTCTACTTCTGCTTGAGCAATGGTGTAGTGTGTGAGTAATAAGTTAATGTGTGCTTGTCGAGCCGCTTAAGCAGGTTGGAGGTGTAATAAAACATGAAAACTTACCATCCACCATCGGTACGGGCCTTACCATTTTACATCGGCCACGGGCCCGGGGTGATCCGTCCAGGTTGTGCCCAGCTGGTACCGAAAGGTTAGTAGGACATCCGTCGTACGACTAGCGCAGCTTCAGGGGGCAAGCTCCCTCCCACTTTTTATTGTTTTAAACCGGTAAACGGTAAAGTACGGATGATGGATGTTGTACGGCAGGAGATTTATTCTGGGAGCGAGTGTGCGGGTGTGGTAATTAGATAAAACACACGCTTTCAAGCAGCATTGCACCTTGCAGCCGTTGCATAAGGAGTCCCAAAAACGAGATTATTAGCTTAATGTAAGAGAGTTTAGTTTAGCATATTTATTCAGGCCTATCTTTAGATGAAGCCATTAAATGGACAAACTTTGGAACGTTAGCCGTTTTTCCTTTGCATTCTCAAAAACCAGATTTTTAAGGGAAGTTTATACGATTCCAAAAACTGCCACGGCACGATTTGCCATTTGTCGTTCCCGAACGCTTTAAAAACCAGTGATGTCAAACTCGTTTCGGGTCGCGGGCCGGATTGGAGTTGAAAATGTTCCCGCTGGCCGCAGTGGGGCAGTGTTGGGTGGGTGAGTGAATGGTTAAGCGGTGAATAAAATTCTTCCTTTATATATCTAAAATATATCAGTTGGATATTTTAAGTTTTTGAACCATTTTTTTTGTTTTCTTCATTACACCCATTACACCGCATGGTTCTTTCGGGGAAAATCATTTAGCACTTTGACCTAGAACCGTATCTACAATTATCCTGTACAACTTTTCATGACATATACTCCACCATCTTGAATTGAGTATGAAAAAGAAGTATGGAAGTATAAATAAAATAAGAACAGCAGCTTTAAAGGAAAAGAGACTACCAACTTCCAATCGGCCTCATACAATTAACGCCTTTTGTAGTGCTTGGTTTTTTGTGATTTTTTAAGATATTGGCCTGATTTATGCAGAAGCCTAACTAAAGAGTACCCTCATCAATGAAGTGAAGAAAGTGGTATTCCGATGGTATGGTTTCTGAATTCTCCAGAAAGCCTCAAAATCAGAAAATATTATACCGACTTTGGGGACCACACAAGAACTAAAACACATGCTACACATGCCATCTTCGGGGATCACCTTCTCAAAAACAGCGACTATGAGTAACTTACTTCATACTTCGTTAATCGAACTATTGGGACTGAAGGTTGAAGTCCTCTTCCTCAGTAAATAAAAATGAG
The DNA here is from genome assembly GCA_007018985.1 of Anopheles bwambae. NCBI lineage: Eukaryota > Metazoa > Arthropoda > Insecta > Diptera > Culicidae > Anopheles > Anopheles bwambae. Next base: position 23,191 of record SIXB01003216.1, read on the forward strand.
TAAACCCATTATTCCCGTCTCGTATTCAACAATCTGCTTCAGTTTCATTCAAATAACTGCCAACGTTCGGCGCGGGCCGTATGTTTGACATCTCTGCTTTAAACCATGTCAGTCCAAAAGTGCTTGAAGAATTTCTCAAAACTGGTTTCTATCAAAATA
>SIXB01003217.1:0-23357 GCA_007018985.1 Anopheles bwambae
TGTGTTGCAGTGCGGTTTGGTAGCGGTACGATGTGGTTACGAATTTCATGTGAACCTCATTTAAATGCATTCCTCCGTGATTTGCACGTAATAAATTATGCACATTTAAGCGCTACGTTATGATCGAAATGGCGTGGTTTTGAATATGTAAACAGTTGACTATCTCAAAATTATGTTTGGATGTTTCTATTGATGTATTAATGTATGCTTACCTTCGTTTTCATCCTCTTCTCCGTCTCGGCAGGCCCATCCTGCCTACTCTTTCAGCTACGGCGTCAAAGATCTGCACAGTGGCGACGTAAAGTCGCAGTGGGAAACGCGTGACGATGGCATCGTGAAGGGCCACTACAGTGTCGTCGAACCGGACGGCTCGATACGTGAGGTGGACTATACGGCCGATTCCAAAACCGGCTTCAATGCGGTCGTAAAAACCCACGGCCCAAACGCTCATCCCGTGCGGGATCCTCACGATCAGCACGAGCACAAAACGCACTACTACGACGAGCATCACTCGCAGTCGAAGATTAACCACTTCAGCAAGGGCCAGGATCATCTCATTCTGAGCTCGGATCTACCCCACCACGAGAAAGACATCGCCGAGATCGGCGAAAAGAAGCGTCCCATCCCTTCGATCCTGGAGCTGAAGCCACACGTCAACCTCGAGAAGCCGCTGGTGGCGTATAAACACTACGAACCGCCGAAAACCATCTTCCAGCACTACTCGCACGACGAGCTGAAGCCGCACTACGTCACGGTGGAGACGGAACACAGCCACAAGCACTACGTGTCCGACTCGGCCGACTTCTTCTCCGAGCAGCTGGACTCCGACAAGGACCTGTTCAAGCCGAGCATTCGCATCGAGGAAGTGAAAGCGCCGGACCTATCCAAGCTGAAGCCCATCTCGCCCGATGTTGATTTTTCGCATCTTTCTGAAAGCGATCTCGGCCCATACTACACCAAAGACAGCTACCGACCGTTCGCACAGTACAACAATCACGTGTCGCACCCGGTCACGCTGCAGAAGGCGAAAGTGCACGCCATCCAGGTGGACAGCAAACCGAAGAAGAATCTGCTGAAGCCGCTGACGACGCCGGGCCTGAAGAACTTTGCCACCCCGTCGGTGTACAAGTTTGCTGCCCGTGGACCGGCGCGGCCCGACTACGCGAGCTACTTCAAGTCGAAAGGAAGCCGCCAGGCTCGCACCGGTCCGGTACTGTTCCATCCCGATGAGCAGAAGCGTGCGTCGCAGCGAATGGTACAGTCGATGCTGTCACGTCAGCACTCGCGAAACGTGCCCGTGTACGCGAAGAACTATGCCTGAACTATGCCGGAGGGAACAAAATGGGAAGGCGTATAGTGCAATAGAAGCCCGGACTGTATCTGCTCTGTTGGTGTTTGTTGTCGGAAGGGTGCGTGAATGTCCACGTACATCAGTGATACACTAATTTAACTGCAAGCAATATGGAGTGGAACAGTTGCACGAACCAACAGAGTTTGAGCAGGTTGATGGGCTACGATTAGAATGTTAATTATGTTATCTATTTAATAAATGTTAATTTTAGAGTAAAAGATCTATTTTTACTTCTTTGGGGAGCAGATTTATCTTATAGATGTTGATAAACGCAAGGTACATATCGATACAATTGCAGGTATGTTACAATATTCATAACTTCATTTATAAAGCTGTATCGTCCGATGACAGAAGCACTCAGACATAATCAACGATGTACTTCTATTTATCTTGAGATCATGCCAAGTACATGCAACTCTATACAGCATTCAACAGTTCCTGGTGAAAGTGTTATTATACTTCAATGGCCCAGTGTAACAACCCGGACACGATCAATCCTTTCATAATCACATTCTTACCATCTGAAAACAGTCTCTAATTATCACTCAATGCGAAAAACCACTGCGTCACACAAGGAACTTAGCTCGGGTAGCACCACGGCTAATCATACATACGAATGCTGAGTTGTTCTTAGCAGAAACATTGTAGCTATGTGCGCCGCAGACTAGCAAGACGCAGTCGAGAATTACTTTAATAGGCACAATATTGATCGAGGTCTAGCAATAACCATTAACCGTGACACCAACGCGACCAGTTGGGGTTGGCTCTCTCTCTCTCTCTCTCTCTCTCTCTCTGTCCCTCCCTCGAATCCGTATCCGGAATCTCGCCAGCATCCGGTTGCCTGACGTAAGAATGGTATCGATCACCCTAGAACACAGCCCGCCACCCACGCTTGGGCTTCCATCTTTGGAATTCCATCTCCAACCTAATTATCCCTTCTTCCTCGTCTTCGTCTGCTCGGGCGCCCTCGGTGCGAACCAGCCTGATCGATCGTGTGCAACCTTCGATTCGGCCAACCAGGCCAACCGGGTGGCCAGGTGCCGACGGACCGACGGTGACCGAGAGAAGTAGCCTTATAATTAACACGCAACATACCGAGCAACTGGGCTGGACAACCGTACGCAGCCGGATTCTATCGCTGCCCCGCGATGCGATGGTGGCAAACAGGCGACAACCACAGCAACAAAGCAGACATACCCCGCTTTTTTTTGCACGCACTCCTAAACATTTGTGTAGCAGACATAAATCATCGACGTTATTGGTCCAGATTTGTGACCGGAGTGCTCTGGATTCTTTTTTTTGCATGCGAGAGTGGTCTCTCTCTCTGTCTCTGTAGGGTGATTTTGTCCCATTTGCAACTCTCCTTGCATTAAATTTTATTTGACAGCGTAACCATCACGCCAGGGTTGCGAGGTTGCTCGAGATATGCGGTGCACCCTGTTGGGGCCCCCCTCAGGGATCGCGCGTAAACGCAAATAATAATCCAATCCGCCCTCTCGACGCTTTGGCTGATCGCAAAAAATGGGTGGGCAAACGGTATGTCTGTGTGTGTGTGTGTGTGTCTGCGTATGATTGGCGCCAAGCTAATCCATCGTAGGCTAGTCTGCTATCGGTGCAGACAGTTTTCGTTTTCATCGGTCGGCCCCATTTCATTCTGCATTCGGTGTTATTCGACTCCACCCCACGGTCAACCTGTGCTTGCTGCGGGTCACCCAACGCAGGCGACGCTCCAGTTGCACTTCCAATCGTTCACCAACACCTTCATACCACAAAAAAACCCTGATCATTTCAAATTTTTAAAACTCCATAAAAAAATACTCCAATGTATACATCACCTTGTTACGGTAAAAAAAACCTCCCCGAAACGATTTTACTTAATCGAATGGATATGGATAATGTACTCCCGTGACCTCTGACCGGCTGTATCTGCATATTGGATAGTCTGGGCTGGAGATTAAATTTCACTTTTGTTTTAACGCACGATCGTACTCCGAACCAAATCCATGCTGGATTCCCTTTTCCCATATACTTCTACGTGCTAAGCCCGATCGCACCAGTAAACACTGCGATTTGCCTCCCTGCAAGGTCGCTTCAGACGGGTGGGAACGGTCCACTATCTGGCTACGATCCTCATTTCCGAGAATGAAAGGCGAAAGGCACGGTGATTGAATTGAAAAACCTCAATCCATGCAGTGTATCCCAATTCCATAGCGTGCTCCGAAATAGGGAACCAGGATAAAGAGCGCCTAGAGCGAATTGTGGACGGCACCAACATAAAAACGATCACCCCGCAACCAGAAACGTGACTCAGCCAAGGTGACACGAGACCGCGGCCGGTACGGTTCTGTACGGTGCGATTATTCATGCACCAGTTTCTGGACTTCCTTGAGGTCGACCGTCCACCAAGCCGATAGGCCGATAGTGTAGTAGGTGGAAGGCGTTCGGGAGGGCGTAGATGGTTTTGCGGATACCCTTGCAAGTACCGGTGACACACTGGCGCATTCGCCAAAAACAACACGAACTCCAATCAAGGTTTTTGCAACGACGGCGACGTCTCGACTTGGCGCACCGGCGTAGTTTGGTCGTCGCGGGTGTTGGGTGTCAAAATATGCCGACTGTTTAGCGTCTCGACACTCGGGAAGGAAAAACACCTAACTGCTGGGTCGTCTGTTCAGCGCTAGCAAAGCCGAAATGGTTGACAACACAATGTCAAAGAACTGTGACCATTTCTTTGGAAACTAGAACTGGCAACCTCCTCGAAGGGGTGTTGAACGAACGGTAGCAGACAACCTTGCAAAGAAGGTAAATTGATGTGATAGCATAGCATTTCAAGTGTTTTTGGGTATAACGTGGACAGATGAAAACCTGGCAAAGAGTATAAATCGATCGTATATAAGCTATGATACCAATGATATTCAAAAGTACCTTTCGTCAATTGAGACGTAAATGGCTTAGGATTATGCGCGCTGTGGTGATCTCCAGGTGTAGCTGAAGCGAAGTGCATGTGCAAGAAGGAGGCAAAATTAATAAGCCTTTAACCAACATCGTTTATTAGCTGGTGGGTTCTGAACGGTTTCCAACTGTTGGTGTTAATACCTTCTCTCGTCCAATCTGAGCGTTGAGGTCTCCCATGATGATCTTTGGGTCCTGTTGTGACCCGCGATCGTCATCCCTCTCAAGCTGCATAAAGAAGAGCTCCTCTTCGTCATAGCTGCTCTTAATGTTCAGACTGTGCACACTTCTAATACTCGGGTTGCACATTCTACCACAAATCCTCAATCTGCGCAACCTGAGTGCTAAAATTGTTTTGTGTTTTTAATTATACCTCTTTTCTCTCACGAAACCATTTCTAACATTCCAGCTTACGTTTCGATCATACTAAATATTGCCTAATCTATCACATCTGTCCCCACGAGCCCATAATACAAGGCTCGATTTCAACTACTGGCATCATTACCAGTACACTAAGCACACTATCCATACCAGTTCGAGGGGCACAGTTTGTCAGCGACTTTATCTTTCTCACCATCATGGCCGCCAATTCGCGATCATTTGGATTTGTCAGCAACAAAGTAGAGCTGATGACTACGTTTTTTTCTGTGTGCTGTGTTTGCGGCATATGTGTCCTTTTGCTTGCAAGAGCTTGACAAAATAATACAACAGCAATACAGCAATAGTAGCAAAAAAAAAAGACGCAGTCACACACACACACACGTACTAAACGTTCATCCATTTAGACACGGTAAGTACCAGTTAGCGTCGGATGATTTACGGCCCACAACCAAAGCCCGACAGCAGTAGGACCGGTAGGATTGTCTGTTTTTTGTTGTTGTTGTTTTTTCGCGGTTTTGTTTCTGTCACTTTTCTATTCCCTTCCAAGTGCAAACCGACATTCCCCCGGGGGGCACCACGATTAAATAGATTAAATCGAACGGAAAAATTATATTACCTTTTCGTAAACGGGTTTGCCGTGCGTTGCTGGCCAGCAGCGCTGCAACATTATCTCACCCAGGACGGTAGGTCGAATGGTAGCTTTTGGTTTTATTTTCTCAACTTCAACGCCACGATGCCAGCGTAAGGGCACATAGGATTTTGTTCACACAGGGGCAGACAATCTTTTCGGACCCAGTTCGTCCGTTTTTCTTCGCTCCTACAACACACCGGCGCTGTCCGGTGAACTGCGTCTTCACACAAAGCGCGCACCCACTGCATGCGGCCGGCCCAGACTGGCCGGTACCAGAGGCCGCGGTACCTTTCACCCGTGTCATTCGCAGCGCACTCAAACCGCACTCCTCCGAGTGCAACACTCTGCAAGTGTTTTCACGATCGAGACTTGATTTGACATGTTTCTGTCATGAAAATTGCTACCCCGGCTGCTATGCTAGGGGGCCGCCCGAAGCTGGGCAAGATCCGCCACTCGGAAAGCCCCGTGCGTGCGGCATGCATCAAAGCAGCTGCACTGCACCGCTCGGTACAGCTCACAGCCACCGGCCACCGACGTAACCTTAGTGCGTCGTGGTGTGTCCGGGGACGTTCTCAAGCGTTGTAGTTGGCCCGCGCGCATGGGACACCCCCGACAGCACATGGGTTCGATTTGATTGAAGATCCCGTCCGCGATACGATTAGCCAAGCCCGGGAATCGTTGCCAAACCGGCTACTCCGGTCGATGCTTCGGTGCGAGGATATAACAGTTTGTTGCAACAGTGCACAAGAATGTACAAACGAATTAATTCCAGTCACGCTAAGAAATCGGGATTAATGGACACGCACGCACCGCGAATTTGCCACAATTGGTTAGGAATGCGTCGAACGGTCGCTCATAGTTCATCCGCCGATGTCTTGGGCGCACGCTCGCGTCCACACACACACACACCACCCTGGAAATGTGCGCGACTCACAACGGACGCCCAGCTAGTGCCGTCCAGTCTAAGTAATATAAATGAAGCAATTAAAAGAAAATTTAAATCAGATTAACTACACGGGAAGGTGGTCGAAGTCATCAGTCCGCTTTGCGAGTTTGGGAGAGTGTGTGTTAGATAAAGACAGAGACCTCTGCGAGCTTGTGCTGTGGAAATGGAAAATCCAGCAAATCAACTCAGTGCTTTACACTCAGCTATATGGCTCGACCCAGCGGGGTGGTGGGATTTCCTTTCTGTGTCGCTGTGGCCAACGGCTGTACTCTCGCAGCCAATTAATAATTTATCAGCAGTCAATACGTACGCAGCTCGGTAACGATCCAACTAACCCGTCCATCAGCGGCTGCGCGTGTGACGAAATTCTAGCCAATGTGTGTGTTGTGTGCCTAGAATCGATTTCAAATGACCAGTACAGGACACCCCGGTTTGGCTCCGTTCAGTTCGGTTTCAGCTAACGCAAACGCCAAAGAGCAGTGGCAAAGATCGCTGCAATTACTTCTTCTCGGTGGCCACGGCGAGCGGCGGTTAAGCGATCGAGCGATCGGGCAGCCAGCCTGCGCGCAACCTGTTCGCGCTCATTACGCTACCATAATTTGATACACCCCGTCCACAAACGGAAACGTCAAAAGGTGACATTACGACCGTTGGATTCCCGTCGACCGACATGTACGGTATTCATTAAACGGAATCTGCAAAACCGTTGCTAATTGATTTACACAATCGTGCGACGAAAGCGCACACACACACACACACACCGGTGCAGGAGGAAACGGTTTCGTACCGGTGTTTGCCCACCTTACCGGCGTGATAACAACCGGTCAGATTTGTTCTGCTTGTGTCAACTATCACGGTTATTAGTATGGTGCGTTTGTTTGTTTTGCTAGCCGATTTGCATGCGATGTGCATGCCTCCGCTCCGGAGGGCGAGAATAGGCAAAGGGTTGCTAAATTATCATTGCACATTAACCGCAATAAACGATTACCACATCAACATGCAATTGTATTGATCGTTTATGCTCAACAACGTTTTTGTAGAGCCTTACAACTGTGATATGCATTAGACATGTTGTTGTAGATAGTGAAAGATCATCTGGCACTCCTTTTATATCTTCCATTAACTACCAATCCATTCATCAAAAATCGATGCTTAACAAACGACTTTTCACACGCCCGGAGCAAAACCAAACAATTACATTCCGAGGGCCAACAATTTTCCGATCAATTTCGATACAATAAACACAATTTAATAAAGCTTTACACCGATCCGTGGGCAGATAAGACGATCTCCCAAATCACCACCGTTTACCTCCAAAGGCCAAGCAATTTTAATACACAACCCATCCAAATTATAGTTTCCACTCTCGCGTTTAACACTTTGACCGTGCGTCCGCCAGCGTCATGATCGCGCACGCGGTGGTCCTTTTGGTTTGTTTGTTTCGCGCAACTCCATTTTACATTTCGCCCCTGTGCTGCGCTGAGTTTTAGCATGTTGGCGGTACCAGGTCGACCCCGTAACAACCGCCACGACATTCTCCCCTCCTTGCATTTCAACCGGTCCGGGCACCCTCCCCTGATCAACACCCCTAACCAATCATTATCCGGTGATCTAAATTGATTTGTTACAATTACAGACGGCATAGCGGCTGGTTACATGTGTAGTGTATTAGCCTGATAACGATCACTGGCACACTCTGGCGCTGGGGGACCCGGGCGGCCGGGGGTGGGGTTCGTCGCTTGCTGTTCTATTTATTCATAACGTTGGCTGCGTGACTGCGCCGCTCTCGGCGCCCGGCGGCACTATTCTACTTTAACGCACGGCGGGGACGGCTCCATCTAGCCGCGATGAATGGGAAGGGAATGAACGAACGAGCAAGCAAACCAACAACAACAACAAAAAACTGCTACAGCACTTCTTAAAGATACCGAACGCACACTCTTGGTCCTACGGCTTGCGGAGGGTTTCGTGGTGGTTATAACACATCGCTACGGTTACTTTTACTGCACTAACCGACAGAGGATGGGGTTAGGATAGTTTATTCAAGCCTAAGGGAAGGAAGAGAAGCAAAAAAAAGCCGCACTAAACGGCCACACAGATCTTTTGCCTAACAAACGCTAGGGTGCACGGCAAGGCAGCCCCTTGTCTGTGTACCGGACGACTGTTCAATCACTGTTCAAGCGTGTCGCCGCTTTGCGTATCATCTGACGTATTTTTCGCGATCCTTATCTGCGAACTTTAATTGCGGGGCGAACAAACAGCTTATCCTAAGTGATACACCGTAACCGTGTGTGTGTGCGTGTGTATCGATCACCGAAGAGATCGCCATCTTCGCACCATCCGCCATCAGTGCACCTGTGGTGTACCGGTGGTATTATTATCATATTCATACCTGATTCGTATCGATCGCGTACGAGCAAAAAGGGTTAGGAAATGGTGCCGATACAGTATAATTATATCGAAACTTTTGCACCCACCCAAGCAGCACTGTACCCTCGGCAGCCTCAGTAACTAGATGGCGCTGCAGTGCTGGAACTGTTTGACCGTGTTGAATGGATGCCATTGAAGCTAGGACACAGGCTAGGTAAAATATCGATATAGATATTTCTTAATCGTAGCCATGCGTGCCGCACGCTATCGGCAACCATTCAGAGGGGCGTTATCCCGACGCGTGCTCAGGACCTTGCACATTTACGTCAACGCAAATGTGTTATTTATAGTCATGAATCGGCGACATAATCAAGAACATGGCGTCTGGATTACTTAATCTTCGGTGCAAATTTAATTACAAAATTGTAGCGTGTTGGTTTTTGTTAGCAGCCAAGTGTGCAAATATCTCCGATAGCATCGAGCATGGATAAGCATTTGACAATTTGGAGTCGGGTTTCATCACATGTTTTGGATATTTACAGTTACCATTTTTTTGTTTTACAATAATTTAATCACAGTTGTTGAAAGTACAACTCCGTATCAATAAAAAACGATCACCTTGATCGACGGCATCATTACGAATCGCAAAAGCAGTGTATCGCTCTTTTAATTCTACCTATTAAGCTCTTTATTTCTCTTCTCTTTTTACTTAGCGCCACCTGTTGGCCAATCACATTGAAATGGAAATTCCGCCGCACAGCTAACACACTGATAACCCTGCTGTCCAACAGCTGTTATCGCACATTCCACCGCAGTTCGAGGCCGGTGTCTACTAGAACACTTGTTAAACTTGTTCCAAAAGTCAACGATAGACTCGCACTGTTTCTATACTCCCACTCTCTCTCTCTGTATATCTATCTGTTTCTCTCACACACGCATACTCACACATGGCCGGCGTGCAGGCATATGTTGGGCTTTTCCCCGCGCTAACGATCTGACACCAATTTTGTCGATCGTGAAACACATTTATGCTATTTAAATTTATCTCCACTCTAATAAAGCATGACAGTGGCAGCCGGCAGCTGTGGCAGCGGCGACAGCAGGTTTATGCCGTCCGGACGACTGCAACTGCACCTCGAAGGAAGCACGAAGCTTCACCCGCTCGAGTGCTTGTGCACGATGTGACGCGATTGATTTTCCCCGGCCCCGGTCACCCTTGGTTGACATTTTTTCGCACTTTTAATCCGCTACAGTCACACTGGCGACGCTGACCCAGCTTTCCCCCTTCCGTACACACACACCTTTGCGAGCGGGCCTAGTGTCTATCATATGCCGTTTTAATCCTGTGCGCTAACACCAAACTCGCCACTTTCGAATGGTCGAAACGTGGTGCACAGCGCAAGGCGGCTGATTTGGAAAGGTTTTTGGAAAGGAGGGGGACGCCCATTTGGCGAGGGAGTGGCAACGGCGTGACACTAATGCTGCCGGCGCTTAACCTGTGATAAGCATATTTCTCACCCGATGATATACTGCAACTGCAACTGAACGGGGAAACCCGCGACACTGTTCCGAAGTACCTTTGCAAACTTGGCAGAGGTGACTCACATGCGGGTGGGCCGTCAAGTTGACTGATCGCTAGAACGCGATCGAACAGAATGGCCCTTAAGAAAAATTGTGAAATTTCCCCCACAGCAGCGGCCCGGTGGAGGGCATTAAGTGACTTTTCGATTCAATTCACCACTGACAGCGACATGCACCCGAGCATGACTTTTCGTGCGATCAGGTCAAACAGTCACTGCAGCCGCTGCTTGCTGCTTCACCCGCAAACACAACGTTCCGCGCCTACCCTGGTAGCCAAAATTATTGACAGCCACCAGCAGTTGCCATTCCTTGCGGTCGAACCATTAATCACGCGCTCAATTATGTCTGCCACGTGTCAAAAAATTAACCAATTCATCGCCAATCGGTAGCCTCCCCGCGGGTAGCACGGGTACGTCAAAACAAACAGTGTGCCGTTTTCTGTGTGGCTTGCGGGTTGCCCGATAACCTGCCCTACGCGCAATGATACGCAGAAATAACGTACGGCGGAACAGAGCGATCGATTGAACATTAAAAAAAAGGAAACCTCTTGTCCCTGCTGTCACCAATAATGTGATAAAGTGCCTCGCAGACAGACGGTTAAGTGCCATTTCATGCAAATTCTTTACATCCACCATGCAGCCATGGGTAATAGCGCGATGATAAACGAACCACCGTTGTTGCAGCTCCACGGCGACTCCACGGTGCCGAGGGAGAGACCATTAGAGGCATGTAGAATTAAGCGTAATTTGTACATTAAATGGCTGCCAACAAATTGCTCTGTGGTTATTGATTGTTTGTGGCCGTGCAAAGGCGTTGGAAGCGTAACGATCACACAAAACTCTACCGAAGAACTGATCAATTCTTGGTAAATAAAGCATTATTTCAGGCTTTATGTTAGACATACAGCTAACTCCGACATTTAACGCCCCAAAACAGATACAAAAAATCATATCCAAACTGTTTTGCTCGACTCGCAGCGAGCACTATTTTGGCGACCAAACCAAAAAATCTCCCCTCCCCCTCCCATTAATACTTCACACCAAACGATACCAGGTCGATTCCTGCCACGCTCTCCACCAACGGCTGATTCCGATCAGCCGAACGCGTCAGACACAGAACCAGATCGGCGCGATCTAATCGTTCAGCGGCCGGCCGCTCAACCATTATTGTGAAAGGAACCGTACCGCTCCAGTTTCGAAGGGTAGCCAGATAACGATCGCCACCGGGCCCGCGCTCAGAACGAAACGCATGGGAACGCATCGCATTCGCGAAAGGTTCGGCTCCAGCACCACATTCGCAGATCGTTGCAGAGTTTGCGGAGACCCGCCGTTGTTGCTGCGCGTATCCACATTACCCATCGAACCTAGCCGGAGCTAGAGCTTGGCTGGCTGCTTTTCCAAATCTACCCATATCCCCATACCCCCCCCAAAACGAACGTGATTTAGTGTGTGCGCGAAAACGGTAACGCACGATAAAATCGTGTGGAAGTGTATGGCACCGAATATGGCACGGTACAGCTGGCGGCAGTGCCAAGCAATGCCAATTGTTTGCAAACACTGCCTTAAGGGTGTCTGCTTTTGGCAAAAGGCTTTTATCGGTATGTCTTTTTGCCTCTCCGCTGTCCTCGCCATCGCATTGCCCATTTAAACGAACGGACCGGATTAGCTACGATCATACAGTGTGCCAAATGGTGCGTGAAATTTGCATCAAACAGGATCAAGTGGCCGAATCGATAAAAAACAACAACTTCAACAAGCGAGTCATTCAATTTGTGGACAAGTTTTTGTTGTGGGTAATATACATGGCTATTCAGGGGGTTTTTTTTTTGCAGTCAGTTTTGCCAACCTTTTGATAGTCCAGTGACAAAATGTGACAAAATTACACCCTGCAAAGTGGGTCGAGATGAATTTGGGTTCCAATTTGAGCGTGAGATTATTATAATCAGAATAATGAGAGCTTTTAAGAACTGACCCAGAGTGGATGCAGAAGAAATAGGAATATCATCAAGGACGTTTTGGAGCGTGAACGGATGAAGGATATATTTAAGAAATATAGCAATAATATTCAAACAAAACGAAACCATTATCAACTAAACAGAGATACGATACAAGTAAAATAGTTACCCCTAATAAACACAGACATATGAACATCTAATCCATAATCTGTATATTAACTTATCATGCTGCGAAACAAATGCAACAAACCTCGAACATCACGTGACCGACGTATTTGCCGTTCCACACGCACGCAGCCCCGCAGTCAGTACTGACCACCCGCAGTATCACGATCACACAATGCTCGCCGCTCGATCAATCAACGGTCCGGTGAACCTAACGCCGGTGCGGTTTCACCTGCTAGCCCAGTTGATGCTGGGACCGTGCAGTGTGACCTGCTAGAATGCGCTCACCAGTACGCGCGGTGTGCGCTTTCAGGCGGCCCCAGGCGGGAAAACGGTCAACATAAATCAAAGAGCTGCCCAATAGCAGTTACCTTTCCTCGCCCAGCTGCTGTTGGACACTGCCCTTGAATTACGGTGAGCACAAGTTCACACACTGCCCTGCGCACCCTCATGGAATGCGAGATCGCTGGCGAGTGTCTATCGCAAGCCGAATCAAGAGACGCGCTTTCAGAATCAGAACTCCAACAGCCCACCAACCGGGGTAAGGGGAGTCCGGAAGGGGTGGAAGTAAAAGGACCGTGCTTTACAAACGCATGTGGCCTCAATTCCACCCAACCGCACTACCAGCCGCAGAGGAGACGACCAAGCAACGGCCAAAGTCCTAGCGCTGTAAATGTTGGTGGTGCCGTCCCACGAAACATTTGTGACATTTTCGGGGCGTGTGCTATTGCTAAGGTGCAATCGGCCAAAGGTGGCGTTACCAGACGTCAAACAGTTTAGATTAACGGACAATGCGAAAAGTAAAGGTCCGGGGAAGCGTTCCCTCTCGCTCGCCTTCCTCGCGGGAGCTCGTGCTGTGTTTCGGGAACTCTACGATCGAATCGAGCGAGTGCACCTGAGCTGTCAAGTACAGACGGTGGAACGAATGCGCCAAGTGTGGCCCGCGTTTGCAACTCACTTAGGTGTTGCCGTGCGCCACCCAGTAGCTGTCAGTCAACCTTTATTTATGCTTAATTTCGTTGGAAGTATAGATATCATAATTTACAAACGAATGGGGGTTGTCTCTCTCAATGCGCAGTGAGCTGACTTGAGTACAATTTTTGAGCTCAAATTTAGTATCTGTAATAAGTGACGTAGAGGTCTCGATCAAGCAAGCGATCGATAGAACTCCATACAAGATTGGAGCAGCTACCCACGTGTGACAGAAGTACGATCAAATTAGAACTGTTACCCGATACACGGGGGAAGGGATAACAATGCGAGGCCTTATATTGCAAGGTTACTACGGCAAGGGTCATACGCTTTACAGATCCGGCTTGCGTATGAACAAACTGCTTCGAACCCGTTCCATCCGTTCCGGCCGTCCGTCAGCTTAGGCGCCAGCCAATGTCAATGAAAAAGGTCACGTGCTGGATCACACCTCCGGACGGCAAGTCCGCCATGGCTGCTAGGGATCGGTATTATCCGCATCGATCAGTTTCGATCACCGTGCGCCCTAGTGCCTAGCTGACACTTTGGGCAGCTTCCAGTCCAGTTTTGGGTTGGCAAAGAAAACAACTAGTGTGGCTGGAGGCTGGAGAAAAGTCACCCCGAGCTCCTGCTAGGTCACGCCGTCAAACGCAGCGAACGGAACCGGTGTCAAAAACTGGGAGCTGAGTCATCTACCCGGCCGTATTCAAATTGATGGATTAGTTGTCAAATGTCAGCCGATATTGCCCTTTTTGGAGACGTCTAATCAGACAGTGGGTCAGCAGAGTTTACTGAAGCGCGCACGTGTGTGTGCCTAGAAGATGAGGACAAAGTGATCACCCAAGCACAAAACACAACGATCGTATGGGGCATTCATCGATTAGTTCTTGGAGACACAAGGATATCTTGGAATCAATAAGAAATCAAGTATGCCATACTTCTTGCGGCACTCAGACTGTAACACACGCACTAAATTAAATTCAAACACAAGGACTCTGAACCGCTCAATGGCTTCAACCATAAATGGATATGCACAAGAAACAATTAAAAAACGAAAGATATTTCGCAAACTTTAGAAAAGACAAAAGGAATGACAATCTCTTGCCCCAGTTTGGAACTGTGGGCTGACTACTGACATAATTTAGCTTCCGTTACATGTATTTCCAATTGCACCCTAATGGATTCGACTTTATACATCACCGAACAGCCTTGCATTACCCAAACATAACCTGCAAATTCGTGTTTCCAATCGCTCGCTCCCAAGCAATATCCCACCAGCGCTGGCACCATCCGTGACCTAGAACTATTTATCAACCAGCCAAAGCTGATCAGCAGCTCTCCTCCCTCCACGACAACTGCTGTTGCAAGGTGCAGTTGCATTCGTATAACTACATCCATATCCTACACCCAGGCAAAGCGGCGTTTCTTCTCGTTGGCACCGAGTAGGCGTAATTGAATCGAATTACCTCGTGCTCCTATGGCGCTCGGATTGACGCCTTCCCTGTGTTAATTTTCGGTTAGTAACGATGGGGTCTGTGCGTCGAAGCTGAGGCACACCGGGACCCAAGAGAGAGAGAGAGAGAGGAGGTGTCAAACAGACGCCTTAACACTTGTAAATAACAGCCACCGTGAGGGAGCCGCTTACAAAAGTCGACGCCGCCACCGAGCGACGATCAGATTGCGTTGGGCGTTGGGTGCGGTGTCGATTGTTTGTAAATTATACACTCTTTTACCCGAACGTTTGCTTACAGCAAACGGCACCTTACGCGTTGAATTATGAAGAGGTGATTGGAGGCATAAATCATGCCGCCTGAAACGTGGCGGTAAACTGTTCCGTCGCTCAGAAAACCCAAATCCCAATGCCCTTTTCGATCTCAGCCGATGCTCCAGCGAACCCTTGCGAGATGTAACACTTCAAACCATTGGGAGGGGGGGGGCTTACAAACAGGCGTTTGATACGTTTGAAGGGCCCGACCCCTACCGTGGGCACTTCTCGAATGGATTTGCGCAGAGCTTACGCTGGGCTTTCATTAGCTTGACCCTGCACGGCCCGCTCGGCCATTCGCCGATCAATGCACGTTCGGCAGGTTTTGACGGACAGGCGACACTGAATCGGCAGCACCTCCTCTCCAGCATGATATTTCGATTTGAAAACTTCAATTTAATATTCCTTTTTAATTAAATAAAATTATGTTCTCGCGTGTGCGATTTGATATAAACACAGGCGCGCGCGCGCACCGGCACACATAGAAGTGGTCGTGCGCACACGGACACACGGGCCTCGGGTGGATCTGGTTCACGGCAAGTGAACGCCACATCACAGGTGTGCTGGCAACACCGTGCCGTTCTATCGCGTACGCCCATTCTGACCAACTCTTCAAGGAGATTCAAGGCTGCATCGACTGTCCAAACGAAGCCGGTGGGCCGGTGGACCGGTGGGAAACGGCCCTTCGCGGAACAAAGATAAAAGCCAAAGCCGAACAAATGCAACACTAATGCGCTGAGACATTGATACCTCTTTTAGATAAAATCGTTTCATCTACCAGTAACACCCAATTATTGGACGGTAATAGGCATTGTTGAAGTTGACTGTTGTTCCGATGTGTTTAATAGATGCTCAGAAGTTCTCACCTGGGCATATAATTAAAAGGGCGTTTATCGATTGTTTCCCAAAAATTGAATGGTTTTTTTGTCAATTATAACTTGCTGATTTTTATTTTGCCTCTTAATTCCTTTCAACTGCGCCAGTACGTTTATACTGCAAGCTCTCAATCAATAAATACTGCTAACAAGTTAAATGCATGTACTCGCTACAAAGAACAGCACACAAAAAACGGCGAATTCAAACAACCCACAAGAAAGCAGCAGGCACAAACCACGCGCAGTAAATTATGCAAATAACAGGCTTCTCGTACCGCCAAGTCTTACCGAGGAGCGCGAGAAATTACGGCAAAAGTAACATCGACTTCTGTTGAGGAGTTTGTTGAACGACGCGAGCAAATGAAGAGCACGTAAAGGCAACCGCGTAGGCAATAACAAGCTCTTTAGGACCGAGCGGACAACTTTATCACCGAGGCTAAGGTGGACTTGAGCAGAGTGAAAAATCAATGTTGCTGTCTTAATCGATGGCTTCAGTGTGGAATGTTCAGTTGCCAAATTATGCGAGCAAATTTACCCGGCAAAGGAGTTTTCTGATGCTTCCATGAGCAGAGTAAAGAGCGATACGGAAAAATTTACAAACTTGGATCTTGATACTCTAAGTTGAATAGGTCCTTGTATATACAAAGTAGTTTTAAGATTTAGAATAACAAAAAGTTTCTCGGCGATTCTGGTACTTTTAGCACACTTTCTGAAGACTATGTGATATAAAGTAACACATTGAGATCGTGTTTATAATTTGACTCATTATGACATAACAATGTGTCCAGACAGTGTGCCAAAAGATAAAAAAATAAATCCTACTGTTAGACTCAGCTTTACAAAATAAGCTTAAGGGAGATCTAAATGTCTATAAAATTTATTGGACGTTAACAAAGAAACATTAATAATTCTAACAATCGATTGATCTCAGAATGAGGTCCTCTTCTACAGATTAAATATTTTACAATTTCTGAAGATCTTGTCATGCATTCTAGCCTAAAATGAATTACCGTTAGTCTCTTACATACTGCTTCCAGTAGTTCCTAGCTTTTAGGTTCTAATTGGCAACCATATACATCCGTCAAATATGGTCCAGAATACTCTTTGAACGCGCATTCCAGAATGTCTGATTGTTTGCTAATATTCTTCTGATGGCCCATTGCAACCCCCTCGTTAAGATCCTCTTGTTTGTTTGTCGGTCGTTTTCTAACCTTAAATACGCACACCCAATTCCCCACTGGTCGCCAGGCAAGATATCTTTCACGCGCGCTCGTTAAATGTCAACCATCATTAGCGAACAACGGACACCCAGGAGCTGCGCATGCATCGTGCGTGCGTACAGAACAGCATAGTTTGCACTATTCCTTTAGTAAATCCATTACGCAGAGTCCGAATATGTGATATATGAGTGCAGATTCCGTACTGCGCGGGTGCGTGAGAATAGGCAATTATCGAACGAGCGCGCTCGCACACCGAAACTCGCTAGAATTGGAGCACTATTGCTGGCCGGTTCCACCCTCCCGCCTTCAAACGCGAACGCATTCATCAGCCGCCGGAATTCTGTCGCGAGAGCGAGCGCTCAAAATATGTCTTCACTGCGGGAATCGCGCTGGGCCCAAATCACACGGCCCAACCATATACCAGCAGACTGTGGCGTGACTCACAGAGGCAACAACCATCCACCGGGGTATCCCGCAGTGTCCGTACCCTTGGCATGCAAAATACTTTTCACGACCTAACCTGTCTTTGTCTACACGTCGCGCACTACACAAACGGCACATCGCTGGCACATGCCAGCGGCTTTTGGACGGTTGTGCACGGCTAATCAAACACCACCAAATGCCCCGTGACACCCGGTTGCGCTAAACCAAATTGCGACAATTAATTTCATTGTGCCGAGCGAATTGATGCGAAGGCTATCGCTGTGGCGTTGCCGCACTCCCCGCGTTCCTTAAGGGTGCCGGTGTCGGGTTATAGCCTAGATTTTGGGGTGATTGCGGCCCTGTAACAATCGCCAAATAAATATTTGCATAGAAGGAGGGAGGGGAGGAATTTTCGCTTCACCTCAACATCAGCATTTGAACGTTTGACCATTTTGTTGAAGCGTGTTTCCCTGCAGAACAGGGCAATCGGTTTTGAACCATTACAGATCGATTTCAGTTACACAATGTTTGACATTTGCCAATAGCTGCAAATGATTTTTCATTTCTCGATGCCTTTTCTCCTAGAAATAGTTGTTTTTTTAGCATTCATTCATAGATGTTGTACGGACAAATGATGCAAACATTTTATAAAAGTATGAGAAACAGCTGAAAGTAACCAAACATCTCAGTTTGTGCTTCCAAAAATGCCTTTCCATCAAAAACTTCTTGGGCCATTTATTTCTTTCCATTACCTTGACTGCACTTCTCTCAGATAATGCTAACTACCTTATGCGTTCAAAATCCTCTGTTCCTTCTACATCTTCTACATCTATACACCTGTTCCGTCCGTACTAAAACAAGACCAATTTTCCACTCATTTGTCACCGAACTGAACGGTGCACCGTGACCTTCACTGCTCCGAAAATCATCCGAAACCAAAACAATTCACCATCGCGCTGAAAATATCTTTCCAACTCGTTGGGCCGGCCGGCTCGCCGCTAACTGGAACACCTTCCCCAAACCAACGTTGGGACAACTTTCAACTTCAAGCGCTCCGGCGAAATTCGATAGCACCGAATCGAATCCGGTCCGGCCAGACGCTGCGAGACGACAACATCGCCCAGTTCCGCCACCAGGCGCCAACCAAAAGCGGGAGCCAGTTCATGGTCAAGTCTGGAGACTCGTCCAATCGTGCAAGGGGGCCTTTGTTTTGACAAACGAAGCCACGGACCCATTCACGCTGCACCCACTCACGGAACGGCGCGAGATGGGACCGAATGTCTAGCGCCCAGTGAGCTTTGGCGATCTTTGCCTGCTCACTACCCCGGTGAGCCGTAGGTCAAGAGCGGCCATTAAAACAACAATGTCTCCGGTGTCGGACACCAACATTCGCAAACGCCGTACTTTAAGTGTCGATAATGCAAAATATCCTGTGATACCGGGCGGCATGGGCAGAGCCCAACCACAGATCGAACCAGTACCGAGGGCAGCTGAGATGGCCTCGTCCTCAACATTCTCGCGGCTGTTGGTTGCACTGTGAACGGTAGACCGCTCAACAGCGAAGCTTTTCTTCCCAACGCAAAACAACAATCGAACTCAAGAAGCGGACTCTACAACAGCAAACGATGAAAAAACAACGCTCACTGAAATTGACATTGAACGGAATGGTACGGGGCTGGAGCATTCTTTTGCCCCCTCGCGGCTACTCCAGGTCGGCAGGGGAAGGCAGGCTCGGAGGTTCCGGCAACGGACGAAACCTCCAAACTTGGCCGAACCGGTTAATGTTCGGTTAGCCCTCGAAGGCTGCACGAGACAACGCGCTATGTACGCGTGCACGTACGAGCGAAAGAGAGTGTTTAATGACTCAGTTCCTCCAAATACCTGTCGATCCAGCGCCGGGGCGTCACAGTAGCTCCCCCCCTTGGCAAACTACTTCCGGCAAAGCGCACTCGCACCACCTGTTCAGCTGTGCCGCTCAGGCAAAATTGGTCTTGGCTCAACAGCAACAACGAAACGTGATTTATGAGGTGTGAACTGTCATTCCTTCCTTGCGGTGCAGCGTGAAGGAGTTAATTAGCAATTATGCCGAGATAAATCATCCAAACGAGCCACCGAGCCGGATCTGATAACGATTATACAGGAATGAGCCCTAAAACAACCAGCAAAAAGCTACATTCACTGTATGTCCTTTATGGTGGCTCCGTCACCTACAGTTTGCCCTGGCCGTGCTATGCTGCCATATCCAGACGATCGTCTCGCACGCATCGGAATGTTGACGTAATATCAAACCTGCCGGACATTACAGCCCAACCTTACCCAAAAACCTTTCCAACCGTCGGAGGACATTGCATGCACTACTAGTATGTTATTGAAAGCATTTCATACCCACAGAAACACACACACACACACCTTCATTACCTAATGGATGTTACAATTTGTACAGTCAAATATTTTTCCTTTACAAGCTGCTCCACCCTTTGCACGATCAAAACGGTTGGTTGCCCGATCGGTCAGGCAACTCCAGTTGCCGCGCAAATACGACACCAGAGGTGACCAGAAAGCGTACTGTTAGGCAATTGCGCGTATGATCGTACACGTACTTTCAGGGAAACATTAAACTACTCACCGTAAACGCACCGGTCTGCACTTACGCGGGACAGATAGCGAGCGGGTTTTTGTGCGGGATAGAGTGTATTGGGAGGACATTAACTGAACTCCTCCTCGAAATGGTTAGTAAAAGCAGCTGGTACGCAGCAGAAAGCACACCTAAATCTGAAACAGTATTAAGAAACAGCAGACTCATATATTAAAATGTCCTCTGTTTTGCACGTGCAGCAAAACGTTGCAAAAGGCCATACAATTGGGAACAACGTTATAGATCAAGGTATTTCATTACTAAACGTCACCTCCTGGCTCGAAAAAAAACGTTGGTGTTTGTTGCTTCCAAGTAACTCTGCTTTGTAATCTTGGGAGTTTTACATCATTTCTTCAAATCCAGTCCTTCCGTTCCATATTCCAGAGTCAACTTCCCACATCAGACACACACACCCGCTAACCTCATGCACCTAATCGAAAGCGTGTTTTCCATTGCGTAAAGTTTTCCCAGTCAGGTCTTCGCACCGGCTAGGAAATACGGCTCCCGACGACCTGAACCTGGGACGGTGGCGTAACTAAACTCTTCCCCCTTGTGCGGCCCAATAAATCCACCGCCCGGTGTGCCGTTGTCGTCTCCGTGGCGTAATGGCGTGTTATCGGTGAAATATAATTTGCTTTCTATTAATGGCTTCTTTTTTCCTTCTCTCGGCGATATATTTGCGTTGGATGCTTAGGTTGTCCCCTCTCTTCATATGTAACCGGAAAGAGTAGACATCGAGCTAAAAGTACAGCGCAAATCCCACTATGATATGATAACTATGACTCACGGTGATACATACAGGTTAACTTTCAGAGTTGTGGTTTCGTCTTAGTAAAATGATATATTGCAGTAAAATAGCCTAGAATTAATTAGTGGACTTATGCCTAATCGCTGTGATAAATGAGACATTGGAGAGTTCGTGAAAGTTCCTGCTTCCGAATGCCACATATCATCCTTACTTCCTGCTTTGAAATACATTTTTGGAAGCGATCTAAGGATGGTTGAAATGCCTTCGGTCTATCGATTGCCTGACCTTCGACCGCTAATCCACATCCGTCAGCCCCCCCAAAACAAACTGTAACACTGAAAACAAATTAGACAAAGCAGAGCTTGTGAATTACCTAAGGACAGAGCCAGCTAGCTACGTTTAGTACGAGCTATTTAGCTCTTCGCGCACGTACCACCGCGCACGCGGCTACCATTAATAAGCGTATGAATAATAAATCTAATTAATTACACCGCACAGCCAACACCACCTGGGCCGCCTGGTGAGTGGTGTGGCCCACAAAGTGTTCCATGTTCCGTACCACCATTCAGCCGACCGACGTTCGCTCGTCTCATGCCACCGATGTGACAAAAATCTTTCAATCTTTCGATCTGACCCAAAGATGACGGTGACCGCATTACCGCCACTGGCTGGCACGGCCACCCTGCTGACCCTGGGCAGAGGGCAGAACACTCACACACACAACGGGGCTCGCGCAAACGCGGATACGCCGTCACGGTTATGCGGTCAGCAGCATGGGCCCGTTCTGTACGCGTCAAGCTGCTCAAGATCCTAATGAGTGATCGAGTTTCGGCGTCCGAAGGTATAATTAGGACCGCCCAACGGTGCCCGCCCTGCCCCCCGTGGGGTCCACCATCACCGCCGGCCGAAACCGGTGCAACGGAAGCTTACCGTTTTCCCTTTCGAAGAGTCCGGGCCCGGGTTGACGGGTGAACTCATTCCTTCGCTGGTAGCGTACCGTTCGTCCGTTGCGTCTAGCTAACCTCAATATTGACGCTGTGCCGCTGTAATTTGGTAGCGGTGTAGCGCTCCGTGGAAGGAATCAGTCAACAATGGAACCATTATCAACGATGTTAGTGCGTAATGTTGGTAATTATTTAATTAGTGTCACATGTAATCGATCGTTTAGTAACTTCTCGGCAGTCATTCACACGGTGATTGTGTTTGTGTGTGTGGCCGATGTTCTACATTTTTACCGAGAGACATGCTTCTGCAACATTGTAAGATGTTCATTTCACTTTTATTGCGTTTTACATCTTGTATCATCTAAAATTGGATGCTCAAAACAGCCTTCTGAGTCTTCAAATGCTGCACAAAATCTGCTCTAATTGCCTTCAACTCTCAGTTTTTACATCATGATGTCATTCTTTGAAAGAATAGTTTGATTTGTTATGCTCAGTTCAATGGTTTAACAACACCACTGGAACAAAGATCCTATGTCAAAACATGTGTCCAAAAGCCACGTTACCCGCTCGAAGGATACACACCCTCACTGGAGACCTAATCTATTGTGTGAAGGTGAAAAATGTATGTTGACCAGTTCATTTGCCATTCATTGTGCTCATAATAAAGCCACTCTACTCAAGATGAAATGCAATCCAGCCAATTAGTCAAATGCCCAGTCTGACAAACTGTATCGCCTGCGCCGCTGTGATCGGCTCGCTGTGGACGATCGACATCCAGCGGGTCCTATCCTTTCTCTTCGTCGTCACATTCTGCCGGCGCAGAAAGGGAGAACAATCTGCTAACGGGCGTTATGTAAAGCAGGGTCCATTGGTCAAACGGTTGAAGGTGTCGGCTACCTACCAGTGTGCTGATCCCAAATCCAGCAGCAGCGTACTCGCGCCAACCTCGTTGACAAATTCACGTGTTCCGAGCAGTCGTCCGCAAGGGAAGGGGGCAAGATTTTCCCCGTTTTCTCTGCCGTTAACGCACGGGACAGATAAAGACAACGGGTAGCGCAGGGAATGAGGGGAAGAAAGCCGCTCACACATACACATACAGCGGCCAAGCTGCCCAAGGGTGCCACGGGGCACCGAGATTAGTAAGCGCGCGTGTAAGTGTGTGAGGAAGAGTTGTGCAACATGTCAAACGGCATGTACGGCTTGAAACATAAATTATACCGCAACCACACTGAACCACTTGTATCAGATTGCTTTCCGATACGTCTTTGGTCTTACCATTTTTGCCTCCCCCCCTTGGGCATTCCGCACTAAGCCCGGCCACCCGGCTCCCTCCCCCTGGTACAAAAAAGTGCGTAGAAATCTGATAGCCTAAACCAAGGTGAAGCTAGACTAAACTAAGTCACCCGAGCAAGCGACGAACCTCTCGCGAAACAGTACAGGATCGAAC
>SIXB01003218.1:0-23324 GCA_007018985.1 Anopheles bwambae
ACTAATTCGTGTAATAACATAAATTAATAGCAAACGTAGGTGAAAGACCCTAAATTTGTTTGAAAAATGCACATTTGCGACAAATTGCTCTTCTTGAGATTCCGGATGTTTCATGTTTTGACGTTTAAGTGTTCGTTAACTGAGAATCACTCCAGTTAGCGAACCTCCAGTTAAAAAGCACTCCAGTTAAAACACATCCAGTTAGCGGTCACCTACTGTATCACGATGTCATTTCCCTCCTGCTCCCCCCAGATTCAGCAGCAGCAAGTCTTCGGTGCAAGGCGCGATCATAGTTTGCAATAGGTAGTTGGTAGTGTTAAGTGGCGCGTAACGGCAAAAAACGGACCCACAGTCGGCGCGTTTTAGTAGTTTAGGATGGAAGGGGGCGTGGAAAAGAAAGGACCCGCTGCGTATTATTTTTTTATTATTATTATTTTCTACTTAGAAGTGTTGTAATAAAGTGAGCTACTATTAGGCGAGAAAAAAAGCCCTCAAAAAATTCGTCGTTTTGTTTAGCTAAGCGAAGGGGTTTTGGTACACAATGCAACTGAAACCTGCTCCATCGCTACAACAACACACACCGATCACGCAACTTGCGATAAAGAGATTATGAGTAAGATATTTTTCCATCCTTTTTTTAACAAAAAATGGAAACAATCATAATGTATTTTTTGCTCCTGGTTACTGTCTATAACTTGATCACCCACCAAGGCACAGCACACAGTAATTGGAACTTTATTTATTTAGCAAACAATGTTCATTTTAGATTACGTTTTTTTTTTTACTATTTTTTACTTCAAAAAACACACACACATGGAAGAAAGAAAGAAATAAAAACACGTCCAACATTATTCTTCTTCGACCTGGCAGAGGGTAGCGAGTGTAAATACATGATAAAAAGATACTAGAAACAAAAACAAAACAAGAAATAGCATTTTTTTAATTTCCCATTGTGAAAATTGTTTTATTTTTGCCTTTTCAGTGTTCTGGTTTCTTGTTTGTTCATTTCTGAAACATTTTCTTTGAGAATAATTGAGAAGATACGATGAAACCTGAACCTGGATGAGTTCGGTAAGGTTGAAATAAATATTCGGAACTATGTTGAGATGCGTTGCTGAACAATTTATCATAAACAAATTGGTGGAATAAACGCAAAAAAGAAACATAAAATGGAAACTTACTGGAAACTGTTACGAAGGTAATCGAGCTCGAGCACTGCATAAGCACATAACCATTAAGTATGAAAAAGAAATGCATTAATCGAGCGCTTAGGGGGGAAAAACAACCTAAGTTTAATAAGAACACAATTAGAGAAGATGTTCATCCCGAGCAGCAGCCAACAGTGGACATGCCCACAGCCGTGTCTTGATTTTCCAGGCACTACTATACTAGATATAGCAAACATAGCTACTACACCTACACCTAACAATGCAACAAAGCAATAACAGGAAACAAACACCCATTGTTGGATGCGCGGTGAGAAGAGTTGCTTTTTTGGTTGTGTGCGTTTTTTTGTTTGTTGGCTTCCCCCGAAAGAGCGAAATTTGTTATCAACGTTTCGTATAGGAAGCACAATAAAAAAAAGCTAAAGTGAAATTGTGTAATACATTGTGAAAAAAACAACAACCAAGACGTAAGTAAGAAGAAACAAAATAAGCGAAAACCCCTAAGCTTGCGACAAACGTTTTGAAAAAGTAACCAAAACAAAGCAGAAAATTAAAAGAAGATAAAATAAAACTGTTTTATAGTAGAGGTTAGCAATAAAAGTGAAGCAAAGAAGTGGAAAACTTACGATAAATTCGATGCAAAGTAGAACGTTTGTTTCTCTCTCTCTCTACTTCTCTTTTGTGTGACAAACAGTACTAAAAGATAAAAGATAAAACAACAAAACGCAGCATAAACATTTTAGGCCAAAACAAACAAACAATCAACGGGGAAAGCAGTAAAGGAAAAATGATATTCGGCAAAAAGAAACAGGTAGAAAATGTCCCCCAGAAATGCAAGTGCTTCAGTAGTAGTAACCGATACTTGTGTTTGATTCGTTGTGAATATTAGTTTTGTGAATGGTTTCAATTACAACAATTACCAAACCCTGTACAGTCCGGATCTGTGTTTGGTGTGACAGTTGGACGGCAAATTCGACGTGAGTGAAAGGGTGATTTGTCAATAAAAATTATCTAAATTAGTACACTCTTGCTCTTCTGCTGGTGCTGGTTGGATTGTGGTGGTAAACAATGGTAAGTTTATTGGTGTTTCAATGATCACACACAACGATCATGACTTTGGAGCTGAGTTTGCACATTTTTCCGTTTATTTTTGTTTTGCAAAACTCTGAAGAAATAGCTGTGTGAAAGAGTAAAATAGTAAAATTTTAAATATATTTTTCTATTTTTTGTAAGATCACGCCACTCGAACTCATTTCAACACGATCATGATCAAAAGGCATAGGATCGAGTGCCAGAGAACGCTGAAATCGATATTACTACCATATCAATGTAGGCTATGCTTTGCTCTAAATCTCTCTTTTTTCTACAGGGAAACAGTGCGCAGGGGGTTATGACCAGCAGCAACAACTAACCCAACCAACTGACTTACACTACAGGAAAGGTCTCCTCCATAGAAGGGCGCATCAGAACCATAACTTCAGGGTAATGTAAACAAAAAGGGAACCGGTGTGAGTGCGACCTCTATTCCCCGTTGCCGTAATTAACTAAACTGGTAGAAAAGCGAAGTAAAAACATACAATAATTCAAAGCGAACCGCCGCCATCATCGCACAGCAGGCGAAAGTCGGCGTGAAAAAAGCCTTTCTCGTAGCTGTTCGTGCGTTCGTTCGCGCCGTTACATCCAAGCGGGCCGGCCGCCGGTGCATTCTAAAGCCGGAAAAAGGAAAAGGCCTTGCCTGTTGGTGGGTGCGGGAGAAACGGCCGGGAAGTGAATGGGGTAAATAATGCGTGTTGCATTAGTTCGGGTGCTGTTCGGTTTGATGTGAATGTTAAAAAGTGCAGTTTTCGTTTGATGCAGTTTGTGTTTTTAATCTTTGTAGGTGATTTTTTTATGTTAGTTGCACAGTAACTAAAAAGCAACTCCCATTAGTGTTTCGTGTAAATATGGTGTAATTGGGGCTGATTGTGTCTTTGCGTATTCTTGTTTTGTTTACAAACTGTTTTAACCTGCATCGATTAAGATGTTTTATTTTGTATTCCCATTTCCATTTTTTTTAATTTAGCGAGTTCACAAATGTGCCAAAACCTTTTGCTATACTATGTGAGGTTTTTTTTTCTTCAATATTTACGTTTTATAATATTCTTTATTTACAGTCGTTGCCGCAAAATTTGGACTCTAACTCACCAATTTTTGTCTCAAAGCCACCAATTGTTGACAGTGCGCATCAATTTTTGTCGCTAAAATATCAAAATTTTGACTGTGAGTCAAATTTTTTTTACAAAATTCAACGTAATTTTTAATTTTAATTTTAAAATATAACAATTGTTATGGCTATTCCGGAAGTTTAATTGGAGTGACATAAATTTGGGTTGTATTTTCAGGTGAAAACAAAGGCTTTATAATTTATAAAATTTCATTATTTTTTCGCAAAAAACAATCAAATTACACGGTTTTTATAATGTGTATGTGATTTTAAATTACAATTGTAAAAAATCTGCTCAAATACATTTTAAAATTATCATACGACTCTAGACAATCGAAGACTAAAGAGAGAGCAAGCCTCTGAATATACTGTATCAAACGAACGTTTGATTCACATAGAAGGGGACATCCCCTCTCGCAAAATAGAGGAAGAAAACTATCATAATTCCTACACGAGTCAATAATTCATGACTTTCAGAAAAAAATAGGTGCGTTAGAATCAAAAATTGATGCCTTGGAGCCAACATTTTGGTGGCAATGACTGTATTAAGATAATCTTTTAACTCATGCCCAAAGTTTAATCAAACACCATGATGCAAGATTTATATGTGCCTGTGATTAATTGTAATTTACTATTCCTACTACTCTACTAGTCCCCTTTTTCTTCTTTCTACTCCGTATTAGAATAAATTGAAAATGTATCTGACCCCTAGTAGGCCCTGATTCATTTACCAGTACAAGAGGAAAAGACCACCCAAGAGGAAAATGTAGACCTTCGTTATGTTTGGCTAGAAGG
The DNA here is from genome assembly GCA_007018985.1 of Anopheles bwambae. NCBI lineage: Eukaryota > Metazoa > Arthropoda > Insecta > Diptera > Culicidae > Anopheles > Anopheles bwambae. The sequence goes on from SIXB01003218.1 coordinate 4,165, forward strand.
ACTCCTGCACTCAGTATGAGTTGTTCGCAACTTAAAATAGGTTAAAAATTAAAAAGGTCTAGTGTGAGTGTGCATTTGAAAAAAAGTCCTTAATTTGAATCATGAGCTCGAAAACTGTCAAAAATATGAAATATGAATCAAAATATCAAATATGAATCAAAATTTTTGCAATTTTTTGAGTATTTTTTTTGTAAATCTTTATTTTTTTAATCGAATTAAGAAGGTTTGCTTTAGTAAAGTGAGTTATAAAGAGGTTTGACCGATTAACATTGAATAAGTCAGAAAATATTAAGTGCCAAACATGCCTAAAGTGTCCGTAAATCGAAGCAATACGGTAAGTTTATTTTGCAATCTTTAGTGAAGTTCACTTTAGAACATTTCAACCAATTATAGTAAGGACAAGAAACGGTAAATAATGTTAAGAATAAGGTAACAAATACACTAGAAAAACTATTTTTCTTTTCCTCCCAACTTATACACCATCGCAAAGGATAGGCAATGCATCTTAAACCAAGCTTTCTTACAAACAATGTGCAGACATAGTATTCCCATTACCAGAATCACTTATCGTTCCACTACCGTAACTGTCCAACCAAGACAATGTTTAGTGGACGGCAATTTAGCAATCCAAAAACCACCGCCCCAACAAACCCACCCCAAATCTCAGCAGAAACCGTGCCCGTTTCAACGTCAAGCTCGGATTGCAATCGATCCATACTGATCGATCTTATCGTCCGGATAAACACACAATCGAGGGGGAGGGGGTTTGTTGTGGTTTCACATCGCACATGATCATATGGTTGCGTTTCTCGCAACCAAAGGGAGAGCGCAGTCTCTCGGGTTGACCAAAGAACAGCAAGGATCTCAGCGAAAAGAAGGCAGGCGACTAAAAAGGCGAGCCATGGGGCCAATGTTTACGTCTAAACGCCGAAACCCGAAACAGGGGGGGGGGGTTAAAACCACCGTCGCCCTCACCGCCAAAACCGCTAAGATATAAACCGACATTAATCTCCATTACTCAGCACTTGCAGCCAATCGAACACTCGCGGGCGGGTTTGAACGAAGCGGCTAGAAGGGTTGTCATTGGGCACGGGGGAACGGCTGTGCTTCTTAGAAACTGTTGCCCTAACCGTCTGGCCACTCTAGCCACCGTCGGTCCTGTTCTCTCCTGTCCTACCATGGACATCTGCCGTCGGTGGCTGCAGCCAATCGATCTGGCCTGGGGTACTTGATGTGTTTAAAATAGCCGCACTCGCACGAAACGAAACTGACGAAAGTTGTTTATTGCGATGAATTTTATCTCCTCCCCCCACCCCTCTCCCTCTCTCCCTGTCTCAATGTTAACCCTTCCCCCCCCCTCCCCCTTGCTCGGATGCTCGGAAGATGGAAAAGCCATTCCGTGATTTTTATCGTACTTGGCAACGTTAAACAGATATCAACACCGTAGGTGTTGGCCACGCTTGTCCAACACACGCCGGCAAAGAGGTACCTCACGTTCCCTTCCGATTTCAGCACACAGCGACCAGCTTATCAGCGTTTCATTCATAAACATTGTGCTACGGAAGAAGAACCGACCGGTTGTTACCGACCGGTGACTACCGAGCAAGGAATTTTGCGTCGTGTTGGGGGTGGTGTTTTTTGGGGCAGTGCAGCAGCCCTTCTTCAATAAGCGCATTACACTCATCGGGATAGGGATTATTATGAAAGAACCCCCGCTTCTGTGTTGCCTGTGGCCTTCCCTTGGAAGTGTAAATGTGGAACAAAATGGAGCGACCCATTAAGGGTTTCGCATGCGTTTGCAAGGGATTATGGAGTTGGATTAGTGTACCCCGTTTAACGACGGGGAAGCAGCGTACCTTTTACTTCGATGAAGGGGTTTGGTTTTGTGTTGCTGTTGCTCATGTTTTCTACCTTTTTTCTGCCCTGTTTTGTTATACTTTAATGAACACTTTGATATGCTAAAAATTGACAAACAAATAATCGTTTTTATAATTAAATTATTATGCACTTACTTACTTACTTACCGGCCTTCTCATGTTTTTATATATTTATTTATTTTTTATTCATTAATTATTTATTATTATCTTTATTTTTTCGCTTATTTATTTATACATTTATTTTATTATTTATATATTTATTTATTTATTTATTGATTCATTTATTTATTTATTGACTCATTTATTTATTTATTTATTTATTTATTTATTTATTTATTTAATTATTCATTTATTTATTTATTTGTTTATTTATTCATTTATTCATTTATTTATTTATTCGATTATTTGCTTACTCATTTACTTTACTTGTTTATTCAGTTTCTTACTTACTTACTTACACTTTTTTATTTGTTCATTTGCTTACTTTCTTACTTACTCCTATTCTTATATGCTTTTTTGTCTTCTTTGCTTATTATTCAATAACATGTACTTACTTTGATTCGTAATCACTATACATTCGTACTTATAGCCGGTTCCCGAGTAACGCGCGAATCTTGACTTAGGCGAATTCGGAGCTTTTCTAAATTTGACAGTCCATGTGTTAGATCAGTACAATTTTCTACAAGAAATGCTCCAATGCAAAATATAAGCAATTTATTGCCAAAATTTATAAACCCAACATAATTTTATATTCTTTTTTTGCATGAATCGTATTAAATATGTAATAAAGTGTATAAAGGTACAAAATTTAATAAATAATATCCATTTATCGAATGTAGTTTTGGCTTTACGCTTTAGCCCCAGGAACGCATATACAGCGTATCTTCTTTTCTTCTTTTCATTTTATCTCCTTTTTTTAGAATTAATATATGTATCTGGAATGAAGCTATTCCAATTTGACTTTTCTAGTCCTATTTTCTAGTCACTTTCCAACTTTAAAATACCTATGAGAATATACTACATACTTCAGCGTTCAATTTCGTATTTTTCCCCCTCGCCTCCTTTCCTACCGTGTTTATACCGTGTTTTGCTAATTTGACAGTGCAACTTTAAATTCACCCAAACCATACAAACACATTGAAAAACGATTTTCCCTGATTCCTATTTAATGCCTTGTTTCTCCGCTATTAGTGCATGGTACCGTAAGTTAAATGGTAGTCATCAGCTTAACAGGTTATCAGAACGGTCGAGGATTAGGCATCGCAAATACTCGCACCATTCCATACCACCAAACAACCACTTCTATCTTGCATTTTGTATCTTTCAACAGCTTGAACGGTTCAGTGCGAGGGTTTCGTCTGCCTAGCATAGCGGCATTCAAGTGAGCTCAAAGATCCTTCGCTTCTGTCCGCGTTGACCAGCGTAAGCCTTAAAATACACAACAAAGAACCACTTAACTGTTGCTCGTAAAAGCTAAGCACATGCAGCACAGGCACAAACCAGTCAGTTAATGGCTTTGTTGCTCTTTGTTCTATTATTAATTGCGTTGGTTTTGCCGGTTCTTGGTAGTATTTGTACGGTTTTAGCTCCACAGCTTTGGTCCTTCCAGACGGTGAAGACAGGATAGTATTGCTGAATTTTTAATCTATCTTTTCAAATTTGTATATAAACATTCAGTTAAATTTTGAAATTTGGTATTATGGGTAACATTGTAGTTGCTACTTTTATTCATGAAAATGCCATTTGTTCTTAACAAACTTACAAATTGCTACAAAACAAACAACAAACTCGTTGCGTAAACCTCTTATTCAAGGCAGTTTATTGCTGCTGTAAACCTATTACTCGTTTCGTGGTAATAATTTAAATGTCTTTGATTATTCGCCCTGTCGTTTATCAAACATTTTCACCACACTCACAGCTCACCGCTGCTTATAACCCTTTGCCCAAACGCATCACTCATCGCAGGTTAGCTGCAATTAATGTGTAGTGTCCCAGCCGGAACGAGCTTGAACCGGTAGTCACCAATCGGTAAAACGGGAAGATTAAATACAGCCCGATAAAACAATTTATTGCTTCTGCATATGCACAGCGACCTTGTGCTCTTCGGTGCACACTTAACAAATACCCGACCGTGCGTTTTCAAAGTGGTCAATTAAAATAATTCATCCTCTCCGCGATCGCGCGCTATGATCAGTGATTAGCTCTAGCAGATCTGCTGCAACAGTACACACCGCTAGAAACCACTCGTTAAGGAGGACCACCCAGAGAGTATCCACTGTGAGGATCATCCCAGAGTGTTGAGGATCATCTGGGTGGTCAACCATTTGATGAATGGTTTTGAGATGAGTTGCAATAACACTTGACGCCAGCGGAGTGTGTCATCAGCGGAAGGTGAAAGATAATGATCGAGTGTTGATGATTAGAAGTAAAAAGGTAACATTTACCAAAACCATTCCAAGTTTAATTTTAGTTGATTTGAAAATTGAGTAATATTTTTATTTTTGTTTCTTGCTAATGGAAACAATATTTATTAAGGTATTGTTTGTATAAGGTTATTACTATTCATATATGAAACGTAAATAAACGGTGTGCTTTTTCCAAAATTAGCTCCGTAGTGAAAGTAAGCTGCTTTCCAAATTTGAAACAAACTGCTAGAAAAAGTCTAAAGTCTAAAGGAAAAAGTATAAAAAAGGAAGTAAGTAAATAATAAATAAAGCCACATTAAAATTTAAAAAAATGTTTTTACAGGGTTTTTAAACCCACTTCCGAATGTGCCCGTCATTATTAACCCGCCTCCAAGATGTTTTTAAACAGCTGTCAAATGGTGTATTTGCATTAAAATAAAACTTCAGTTTTAACACATGATTATCAACACATAACAAAAAACTGTCAAACTCGGTCCAGCTTGAGACGTGTTGAAAATCATGTGGAAGAACTGAAACAACACTTGACAGCTGTTGAAAATCATATCGTAGGGTATGAAAATTGTTGTAGCGATTGGAATTTGATTCGGAAAGCCCTGTATTAAGTATTAGATAAACATGAAATTTTTGTAATTGATTTTACAGTTTAGTTTTAAACATTATTATTAGGATTATTCGCTTGAATCCATTGCGATTTGGCTGACATAATTTAGTGATCGTAATTGGAAAGTACATATTAAGTTGTTCATTTAGTTTGTCAAATTGATTTGAAAAGTAAATTAGTTCTTCAATACCATGCACTGTTATTAAAAATGCTGATTTGTACTTTTTCTGTTATTTCATTTTTGTTTGTTTGTTTTTTAATTAAAGTGATATCACATTATATTGTAGCGATACGTCAATGAATTAGTACAATCACGCACCAATTGCCTGAATTTTTTTTATAAAAACCTATTGTATTTAAAATATAAAAATCGATAAAATACAACAACAAAAATAAATAAATATTAGAATTAATGAACAGCAAATAGCACATACATAAACCGAACATGAGTCTATAAATAAACCAATAAACAAAAACAATAAACAAAGCAATTACAAAAACATAATGTGAAGTACCATAGTGAATGATATAAATAGAATAAAATGTGTAAGTGGTGTGTTTTGGATTTAGAATTTAATGCAAACAAAGTTCCGGATTGAATTTAAATTACGAACTATAAGAATTAGAAGTAATTAGAATTTTAATTTGAATTAGCATTAGAATTAGAAGAAATTAAAATGTTTTTAATATTTAATTTAGTTATGGGATTTATAATCTCAATTTAGAACAATTTCCTTAGCTACTCCTTTGCTCTAAACTCTTTCATTCGCTCATACAAAAAGAATAGCTGCCTGCCGGTGTAACTGCATCAATTTAAAGGTTGGCCATCATCAGCCTTACCAGGCCCTTACTTTCAAACCCGCTCCTTAGCCCTCGCATCCCATGCTCTCCTTCCTTCCGTTTTTTTTTCTTCTTCCTTTTACAAACAATCGCTCCATTTTTTGCGCCCCATTGTTTCACATCGTCCATTATGCTTTTGCAAATCAACCCTCCTGGCGGCTTACGGCTTGAATACAAAAAAAAAAAGCCACACACACACACACATGCCCAGTGGAACCACCACACACTCCGTTTCTTCGGTCGTTTCTGTCGATCCTTTTACATAATGCCTGTCGTCCTCGGGCCTGTCGCGCTACGTGAGTGGGTATCCTTTGCCATCTTTTTCTTCCTTTTTTTTTTTTGGTTGGGCCTTATGTTTCTCCCCCAGCCCTCACTGTTCCGCGTTCGGCACTCAATTATGCTCGCGTTGGTGCGCCTTCAAGCACCGCCAGGTACTTCACATCCAGCAGCAGCAGCAGCAGCAGCATCGAACGACGTATGATGGACGGATGACGGTTGGCTCATTCTCTTCAAGGCGAATCCGGTGAAGGCGTATTAAAATGAAAGACACACACACACACACAGATCTAGTCAGCCTAGCCGGAACAATCCTTTTCCCCACAATAACCACACACAACCAAACAGGCCGGAGCCGGAATCGTGCGTTTGCATGCGGCCCCTGCAGAAGGTTAATCGCAGCAGTCCATGAGCAGGCTAATGATGATGAAAAGGATGTGAATAATGGGATGCGGTGTTCTTAAGCCCGCACACACACATACACACACATACTCGTACAAAAAAGGAAGGGCTCTTCAGTGTGGCTGCTTATGGTTTTATTGGTTGATTAGGTACTTCATCATTCGCCGGCGGTGGGTTTCGCTTCCTCTGGGGGATGTTCTTTGCTGCCAACGCCCCGGGCCGGGACACTCCGCCATGCGCGCGCGTGTGTGTCGCCATCGCGAAAGTCGCCCTACTACCCCACCGTCACCGGCCTACTGATGCCAATCACGGCAATGTGATGCACACTGACTGGCTGGCTGGCTGGAAAGGATGTGCAGCGCGTGCAGCGGATAAGCGTGTCTGGAGTAGGGCCCAACCGCTAAATGGGCCGCACAACTCCCGTGGCTGAGGAAGCAGCCAGTTTCCGCCCTTCTCCCCCCAGGGCAAGGCCTATTGTTGTTCGCAACGCGCTGCACCCGTAAGGGGTTTGGCTGCAATTGTTTGTGCTCGGTGCCATTGTCAGCAGGTTGAGTGGAAGGGAAATGGAAAATTGAAAGAAAAAAAAGAAGGTTGCACGTAATGGTTCGATGGTAATTCTGACGGCAGGATTATATTGCACTTTTTGCATGCGAAAAGGCTACGATTTTTTGGGGGCCAAACGTTGAAATGGTATGTATTGGTGGGTTGGTGGGTGTGTTTTAATTGAAGAAAGGATATTTTAATAAATGCGTTAGGTGGCTTTTGATTAGCTTTATCGTACTGTTGTGCAGCATTTCAATCCCTTACAGTAAAAAAAAGAATAATTCTTATATATTCAAGATACAATAGTGCGAGTTTCTCTATTACTGAGCAAATCTGAATCGCACGTGCTCACCTTGATAGATAGTCAGCGGAAGGTAGCCCTTTTCACTGAGCGATGATCGAAAGGCGCTCACCACAAGGTGGATTAAAAATACCAGGTGGTGGAAAAGAGCCTTCGGAGTGTCGCCATAGTTGAGGGACTTTACGATTTTACCATTGGTTTCCGCGCACAAAGCACAGCAAATAGAATCAATTTCTTTGTTGTTACGTACATTTTTATCTGTTTACTGATTTTATCGGAAAAAATGAGATATATTAACAAAAGAGTTGATGATTTGTTTCGTCACGAAATTTAAAATCATGTGAATAAGAGTTTTAATCTCAACTAAATCGTCCATGTGCCTCGTAGATAATGAGGAATAAATGTAAAATTAGGAAAACATAAATGATTTCTTAGTTTATTTCCTCAAACATGTCGAAAACACAATGAAGTATACAATCAATTCACGAAATAACACGAAATAACACACTTCAATCTATGTTTTAATGTTTAATAAGAACTCGCAAAAACCAAAATATATTTTAAAAGTACTTTTAATTGAAAACATGTGGTAGACAAATTATGTGAGCAAATTAAATAAATGTAAACCAGGTTTGAATCCTGGGGACCTTACGTCAAATGGCGAATTGTCAAAATGCTATAGATTCCACCACAGACTCTCTAGATTCATACAGATGGCTCTTTTGCATATTCTCCAACATGTTTGTTTCTAATAAATTAGGATTTGTTTACATCGTTTTTTTGTTTGCAAATGTAACCAAAAATCCTTCAGTGACAATTGTTAAAAATAAAACAAATCGATTCTTTTTTGCTTTTGCTTCAAAATTTTTTACACAATGTTTACCACTTCACATGCGATTTACAGTTCATATTCATATGATTTAGCAACAAATGTTGCTGTACCATGTTCATAGACCCCGGCCTATGAAAGCAGAATGTATATCTGTGGATAGGTCACCGTCAATCGAAGAGCATGCTAATTACAAGGATTCCGACTCAATTTCCAATGTCTACAAAATTTTTCATTGATTGCGAGATGCTTTTCAACAGCTATCAAATGTTGCGAATGAAGATGAAAATGCTGTGTTAGAAGTGAAATTTTATTTTGATGCATTTGTATCATTTGACAGCTGTTGAAAAACATCTTGGAGGTGGTGAAAACAGTATTTTCAAAGTCAGTTTTAAATGTAAACAGTGTTATTCACCGCATGAAAAAAGATTTTCCATATCGATCGGACATTTCATCATCGACAAACCGACGTGACACTGCGAACAAAATGAGCTTCAAAAGTTGTCTCCTTATTTCAAATGAAAATACGTTAAAAACTAGCGCCATCTCTATAATGATTCGCTTACTACACTGACACACACGAGAAACTGCTGAACTTCCTTTTTGTTTTTCTCCGCCAATTCCAACGCGCATTGTTTTATTTACTTTTCACATCTTTTGCATTGCTTTGGAAACTTATAAAATGATTTTCCTGTGTGTTTTGTCCAATAATTCTCACAAAATCTTGCCTCACACCTCCTTCGCAATTTGTATTTAGAAAAGTTGTTTACATCGCAGCAGCAGTGAACAGAGCTTACTTTGACAGAAGTGATCGCCTCACTGGTAAATGACAGTACTTTCGTGTGGGACACTTTTGTAAGGCCAGTGTCACGTCGGTTTGTCGGAGATTTCATTTCCATCATAATATTTTTTTTAATTTCTTCAGCATGATTTTCAACGCTTCAACGGGCTGCTGTCATCGTTTTTTAAACGGAATTTAAAGCCGGATTGCATGATTCGTTGACAGTGGAAATCATGTGTTGAAAATCATGCTGAAGAAATTAAAAATTGTAATGATGGAAATGAAGCATCAGAGTGATGAGGAATAACAATAACAATCCCTAGTATGTTGTATGTATTGATGGCCTAATAATAAAAAAATGTCTGTTTAAAGGCAACTATTATTACAAATTAGTGCTGCTGGTATTTAATATATGCAAGCTTATTTGTTATTTGCCATTCACAAAACTGTAAGACCCATACAGGCAAAACGCCATACAATTGATTAGCAAACAATGCATCTATTGCGCACAGCAAAATGGTGGAGGAACGCTTAGACGTTCATGCATTAAATGCATGGATAGGGCAAGTTACGAAACCGTATGCTTTGGGGAGAAAAAAATGTCGAATTACACAAAATGAAAGCCTGCAACAAAAGACTGCAACAAAAGACTGTTAAACAATAAATCCAAACATAAACGTGTACAAAAACATGTAGCGCCACATGCGATCGTAGTAGGCATAGTAGCCGTAGCGTGGCGCATAAAATGCCACGTGGATACGCTACGGAAGATATCTGGAATGCTATGAAAATAGACGATTCTAAATGCTTGTTGTGCATTCTATTGCTCAGTTGAATTATATATCTTTAGCAGAAATATTGCATTTCCATTCAACTACTTTACTAAAAACGTTTTAACGGAAATTGCTTGCTAACCGCTAATTCATTGAATTGCTATTACGAAACCAAGCATCTTTTAAGCCGTAAAAATATTCCTTTCGCTAGATGGTCAATTTGTCGAGCGTTCACACACGGAGCGCACGGAGCGGCATGTAAGAAACGACTTCATTAGCCACTAACAACGCCGGCTTCTGTGCAGACAACGGCCTTGAGCGTGGGGACATTCTTACAGGTCTTCAGGTCTTAATTATGGGCCCCAAGGCATACAAGATAATTCGCTACAAAATTCACTCGACAGCAGAGCAATTCCGTCTTTCAACATGCATCACCTGTCACATTAAGCCGTCGATTAGGTTTAATTGTGGGAACGCATTACTGGCAAAGCCGCGTTAATAGTGTCCCTTTGCCGCGCTAATAGTGTTGGAAAGAAAAGGGATCGGAAAGATATTTGCACTAAAATATATGAATTTATATTTAATACATGTTTGTACTATTATTTGTATTAAATTGTTTCTCTCTCATTGTATTTGCCATTTTTAAGTCAGTAAAAAAAATCATCATAACCGCCCATCCAGGTTGCTGATCTATTTGTTACACCGATGTACTTTGTGTATGCTTTCCTACAGATTCTGCTGTCCAAGAATAGCCCCCGAAGGCAAAGGGAACTGTTCTAACGAAGTACATTATAGTCGGCAATAGCCACTAGTTCCAAGAACATACCCTCTCTCTCTCTCTCTCTCTCTCTCTCTCTCTCTTTGCCGTTCTCTTTCTGTTGCTCAGATTTTCCTTTTTTTCCCTTTATTTTCCGTCAAGTCGTTTGATCCATGCCGTTTGACTTATTTTTTAGTTATTTTTCCGTGAATGCGCCTACCGCCCTTTCTCATCCCTCTTCGCTCTTTTTCCTTCAGTCCCTCCCCATACTTTCCCCTACGATCGATCTTGTACATGATGCTGCATTATGTTGCACACGATGCGGGAGGAAAACTCCCACCGGCATAAACATGAATGGGAAGGCCTTGGATAAAGGAAAATGGATCGGAAAAACAAACCAACCAAGACACACACACACACACACACGCGCATCCAGAGGCCTTCTCCACCCTCCAGCCCCCAACGTAACATGTTTGCGCGCCCGTACAGAAGATGAAATAAAACTCGTAATAATAACGCACCGACGACGACGACGGCTTGCTGGGATGGCGAAAACAAATACAACACAACGTCAGCATAGGCTACTACGCAACAACGGCGATTTATCTCTCTCTCTCTCTCTCTCTCTCTCTCTCTCTCTCCTGGCTGGCGGCAGTTTTCCTTTCCACTGTTCACATCAAACTCTGCACCGATTCACGGTGCACGTGGAGCTTGGCTTGTAGGGATCATTTGTACCTTTGGGCGCGCAGAGTGCGAGATGAGCTTATCCCTTGTTAGGTATACTTTTAACGGTTAAAAGGTAATCGGGAGCACGGAACATGACATGGATGCTGGATGACATCCTGCGGTGGAATTACTGCGAAGGGAGGGGGGCACAATTAAATGATCAAATAGACAACTGAACATGAAGATGTTTATATTTAAGACATGCAAATAAAAACTCACAGTTAACGGTACCTCTACAAAAAAAGGAGAATAATGTATAATACCTATTATCATTTTAGCATAGGTACTAGAGGCATAATTGTGTACCATTTTTACTTAATTTTACAGATGTTTGATGCCTTGATGACAGTTCAAAACATTCCAATTATCTAGTTGGAGCTCGTTGGAATACAATCTAACTTGAAATAGATTGTTATAAATGCACTGCAATCGAACATTGGCATGATTAAAGTTTTTTTGTTAAAAGTTCAATCCCGTGTTTGACACCAATCTCCAAACTAGTTGTACATTATTTTATTGTGACACCAAAAGTATATAAATTAATTAAATCACAGTAATTAAGTTTTTTTTAATTGATTTATGTCTGCAGTGTTGCACTGAGGGGATAAAAACCTTATTACCCGATATTTATTTTTCGGACTATTACTGGGTTTTGACCTGTTTCGTTTTACCCGGGTAAATATTGGGTATTTTCGTTTGAATGCAATTTTTAAAGCATTTGTGTCACTAGTATTAAAAAGCTTTCTCGAAGATTAATAATTAGGTTGATTTTAACATCCTCAATTATTAAGAGCATATCCTTTTTCCTCTAAATGAGAGCTCAAATTTTTTTATGAATTCTAAGAAAGCATGTCTTATCAATAAGTTGAAACGCGATTAATCAGAGCGTTTTACCCGTTACATGTACCATCCTCCAAATTTTAACTAAAGTATGCAACTAGGATCTGATAAATATCTAGTTCTAGTAGTAAACTAGTTGTAGTAGTAATAGTAGTATAAGCAGTAGCAGTAGTAGTAGTGATAGTAATATTAGTAGCAGCAGTAGTAACAGTAAGAGCAGTAGTAGTTATATTCTGGAAGTAAAAAAGTATAAAATAAAAAAAAAACTGGATTTTTATCCCGAAATTGTAAATACCCGGTTTGGTACATCCCTGTATGTATGTATAGACAAAGAGGCTGTAAATCTTTTCATTCGTTTCCGGACATTGACGATGTTACTCTTTAGTTGATTTTAATAGTTTGGTTTAAAAAAATAGATAAAAAATAGATTAAAAACCTGTTCTTATTTAAATAATTATAACATCACGGAGATCAGCTTGGGGCAACTAAATTTTCGGGGAACATGTATTAACAACATATTAATGCAATAACTTGCTTAGTTTCAGCTGCTGGGTATTGTAATTGTGTTCAGAACTATAGGGGGGAAATATGCAAGGTCTCTAAGTTTTAAACGAATTATTTATTTTAAATAAAACTATAAATAACAGCCAACAATACTTAACTTTCAACAATATTCGGCGAAAAAAGAGAAGCTTCTCTAAGTAGCTGTTTTGTAAATAATTGTTCTTTATTTTGGATGTTCTCAAATAAATTATTGAAAATAAGTGAAATTGCGGATTTTTACCAAGACACTGTTCTTCCTTAAGTTAATCTACATGTTTTTCAAATGTTTCTTTAAAAAAAAATTTAACCCAATATACACCATGAAACTATCGTGTGCCGTTTCTTTTAGCACTGTTGTACGTGCATGAACTATTACTAAAAGGGTACAACTTCAATTAGATCGAGCTATTTTTCCCAATTTATTAAGATATGCTTAACAGATTTTTGCAGCTTCCCTCTCAACGCACTGCTCATCAGCGCTTTTGGAAGATGAAGAATCATCAAACGAAGCATGCAATATCCGGCCCACACCGAGTCCCCCCTATGCGCTGGTGGCCCCTGTAGGCCTTATGCATCGTGCGGTTTTGCTGTCTTATTGGTGGCTTGGTTTCGGACAGAAAGACACAAAGACACAAAGGCAAAACAACCAAAACAGGCAAAAAACACAAATCGACCAAACTTCCTTCACCCTCTTCTGCCCAGGCCAGCACCATTCAGTTGTCATGCAAGCGGCAACAGCACCCGGTGGGAGAAATCGAAACACCCAGACACAGCGGAAGCGCGACACAGCATAACACACTATCATGGGTGGCATTGGAATTTGTATGCTGAGCACGGGGCATAACAAACAGAAGAAAGGAAAGAAAAAAAAACCGCAACACATCAAACGAAACGGCTGGGCGATGTTGTGCGGTGTAACGGCTTACTTTGATTTTGCATCGAGCACGTGCGAAGCAGCGAAGGACGGGAGAGTTGGAGAGTACACGACAGCGTGCGCACGACGACGATGGTAAAAGGTGGTGAAAGGTTCTTAAGTCGGTTCGAATCTAGTACAGTGAGGCAATTACGGCAAAAACCTTCAAAAACTATCTTCACGGATTTTGTTTGTTCATCCCGCAGCTTCATGGGCCCACAGACGCACCTATTCATTGGCAATTTTTCCACGGTGTTTAACGTCGTTACCTTGCTGACTCTCCTGAAATGTCACACCCATTCACCAGCACCCATCATCACCATCATCGCTTCCCGAAAAGGGCAAGAGAAAGAGTCGCAAACAGTCAACCTTAACCATTAGATTGTTACGATGTTTGGGCTGATCCTGTGCCAACGGCGCTTTACACCGTCCCGAAAAAAGAAGCGTCTTTTAGACAGGCGATAGTAATAATAACAATAAACACGTACACACACACACACACACGCGCACACATGCACGGCAGTTTGGCTGTAATGTCTTTCCCAGACCAGTGCGTTGCCAATCGCGGCAGATATGCCAATGGACGGTCATACGGGCGGTGGACCGGACGACTCGCGCGACAAAGAAACATTCCCCACCGTCTTCAAAGCGTAACGCAAACGTCCTCCTCATCGTCTGTGTGCGCCATCGGGCCGTTTCGGTGAGAAGCTGGCTTCTTTTTGAAGCGATCTAATGTCCGAGGTGTTGTTCTGTGTGTGTGTAGTACCCTTCGTCGTAGTGTCGTAGGTACCAGACGTTGAGGTGAAACCGTTGGCTGTTGCACGGAACATTGCATTGATGGAGTTGGTCTGACCATTTTCTATGCGGTAAACTCCAACTAAATTATCATCATGTGGGTTAATTAATGTGGCACAAATATGACCCAAACTTTTTCGGGATTTAAAACTAGCAACTCAACTAATCATATTTGAAGCCAAACTCTAAAATCATTGAAGAACAAATTAAATATTTCAGACATTGATGTTTGATTGATTTATCACAAAGTATGGTTACATCAACTTGTTTTTTTTTTAATTATCGCTTTATTTTTACAAAAATAATAAAATCTAATTTCAATCTCAAATCGAATACATTGTTGTTCCAATGGTGCATGAGAAAATCGTAATCGTATGGCATTGATAAAGTTCTAGTAATTAAAAGAGTAACTTCAATTCTCAATTAAACGTTCCAAAACTTCAAAATGCAATTTTGTTCCGTATTCCATAAAACAATATTCATGAAGGTAAAACTGGTCCAGTGAATTTGTTATAAATGCTTTTGATACACTTGTGCCATCAGTTTGATGATAAAAAATAGTTTTTCGAAAATTGTCAATACTTATGACACCTTATGCCGGAAATCCGACCCGTTGGGAATTGACAGTTCAACACAAAGGTGACATTACGTCCTCAGGAGTATCCTCCTGAAAAAGAAACCGTTATCACAGCACATTCTAATGACTAAGAACACAAAAAATTAAGTCAAAATTCAAATACTTTCTTTGAAAAACATGAAGTTCATAAAAACTGAGTGAGTATTACCGAAACAAAACACAAATTTTAAAAATACTTCAAGTATTACAGTCAGAATTCAGTTGATTAATGCTTTTACGTGGTTTTTCGAGATGTATGTGCCTAATTTTTAGCTGAAACAGAGCTAATGAATGTCCTCTACCATGTGGGAGGAAAGTTTTCCATAAAGTGGTATAAGGAACTGTTCAGGAAGCCTCAGTGTCAGCATATAGGTGTCCTACTTTAAGGTCGCTTTAGACTTTGCGTGAAAGTGAACGTGAATTTTTTTTTCGATTTTTGCTATACTTCATATGATATCTATCAGAATATGGCTTATCGTACCCTAAAGGAAAGGATATTCAATTCCCAAACTTTTTAAAACATCTGTAAAACATATTGAAATAATGTATTAAATACATTTCTTCGCGATTCGCCTCAGACCATTATTTTTTTCCCCCGAGAACAAAGCGAAACCCCCAAAATTTCACATTCAATTTCACTGAGGCTCTAAACGTGGCCATCTAGGCCACAGAAGGTCCGAATGAATGGTAATGTCACGGCAACATTTGTACAAAATAATCTTCTTTTAGGAGTAACGGGTCATGCCAGCTTATACAGACGTTCGAGATTTATTAAGTACCACGCAGCCGGATAGTACGTTAGTTAGAGCAACGGAGGCTTGAACCCAGGATGGGCATGCTGTTAAGTCGTCCGAGTTGGCGATAGTACCGATGATAAAAAGGACCAGTAAAGGTTCAGTGTATGTTCTGGTATGGGTTCGGGATCAATTCCAGGGCCTTAACGGCTTTTGAAGAGGACCGCTATAGGGTCAAGATCAATTCCATGCCCGGTATGGGATCGGAATCAATTTGACGACCAGTATCGGGTCAGTATCAGTTAAAGGACCGGTAAGAGGTTAGGATCAGTTTCAGAGCCAGTGTAGGTTCAAGACTAATTGTCACATCTGTATCGGATTGGAATCAGTTCTGGTAAAATTCCAGAATCAACATGGGTTCTGCATCAGTTTCTTAATGTGTCTCTTGGAGTTAAAAGTCACCTCGGAATTTGGGTTGTCTTTTCAAAAATCCATTGCTCGCTAATGTTATTAAATACCGCCAAAATTATATTGCATAACCCTGTAATCGGGCCAAATCCGGGAACTAGTTTCCTTCCCTTAGAATCTGGAGGGCGTTTGAAGAATGACACAGTTAAATGGATAATTGACTTGTTCTTGAGGTTGTGGATTCGAAGCATGTTCACATCTATCCTAACTTAGGATTCCTGAGCATTAGGATTCCTAAGACCGCGTCAAAGGTTTTGATAAGATAAAGAAACTATATATGAAATTAGTAACATCAAAACAGAGCCAACGGACCATACTATCTAACAACATAGCTACTAAATACATAATAGAGATAATCCACTTTAATTTATCACCGCTCTTTTAAATAAGCTCAACTTTATCCCTTTTCTGCATTAGTAGAGTTATGATTTTTCTTCCCGCAACCAACCCTTTATCTCACTTGTGACTCGTCGAAACACGACACTGCGAAAGAAGCAGCGCAGAAAGGTAACGCAACGCACCGTGATCGTTCAAACGATCGTTTGACAAATTGTTTTTCGTTTCGCCCGTTTCGCCAACGATTCCAACGATCATCATCATCGTTCGTTGCGATCGTTTCGTTCAAGGGAAACGCAAAAATGCATCGCGGTTCATGCCCTATCCAGGAACAAAACTGCAACCTAGCTGTCACACTCTGACACCCGTAAAAAATGCCATTGCTCCTCTTTCCCCACTCCACTTCCTTGCTCGTGCCTAATCTTCACAAGCGCATCCCGCATCATCGGTAAGACTCACACTCGCGGAATCGAGCATTTCGTATGCACAGTTTCTCCCACGGAATTTGCACAGCTACACATGGAGGGCCTGCCGCGGCTGATGCTGCTGCTCCGTGTATGTGGAACTGAGAAAGAAAATCACAACTGGAGGTGGAGGAAAGTGGCCACGCACAAAAAGGGGAAAAATACGAACGGTTTTGCTCCCCTTTTTATTTGCCCGACTCGGCTGCAGTATGCAACCCTCCCTTCGAGTGTTTGGTGGTTGCTGGCGACTGAAGTAATGGGAATGGGGGGGTGTAAAAACGCATCCCCCCAGAGAGCACCATCTCTCTCTGTCTCTGTCTCTCTCTCAGTTCTCCCACTTTAGCATAGTAGCACCCTTTCCCGTTTTCGCTTCAGCATCGTCCCCTAGGCAACGCGCGCCCTCGGTCGTAGGCACCTGCGCGTAAAAGCGTGCAGCGTTTGCTCTCGCTCTGGCACAGGCACAACAACGCAGGGGCAGCAGCAGCAGCATCCCCCAAAAGGATGCCGCGCTAGCGCGCTCGAGCAGCATCTCCAGCGCGCGTAACCAGAAACCCGAACCGACCGAACCGACCGACCGACCGAACCGACCGAGGGTTCGTTCTGGAACGCGAACCCGCGCTACCCAAAACGTGCCCGCTCGGGAAACAGAAACCGCGCGCACAGAACCCGACGGTCGGGGTTGTTTTCCACTGGCTGTCGAATCGGTTGGACGTGGTTACGGTTTGTTGGCAGCGTGCGCTCTGTTCCCAGAAGAAGAAAAAACACAGAAACTCCGTGGCTGGTGGTGCACAAAACATTAAATTCAACACATCGGTTGGTGCAAAGTGTTTGTCGGAAGATTTGCAAACGGTTGAAGGATTTTTGGGAACAAAAACAAAAAAACCTAAAAAAAAGTGTTAAGTGGTAAAAGAAGGTAAAAACAATCCTAAACAGTGAATATATATGTGTAGTGTTTCTTTGGTATTTGAAGTGCAACGATTGTTGTTTAATTGTGCCACTGCAACAAACAGTGAAAAAACAAAACACCCAAAAAACCAAAAAAAAAAAAAACACCGCCAACTTGATCTTTCTTTACAAAGTGTGTGTGGTTTTCGGTACATAACTCCGCGTACGTTTTGCTGCCTTTGTGTGCTGTGTTGTTGGGTTCAAATAAACACACTCACTCACTCTCCTCCAACTGTGCAACACATTTCTTCCGCACAGTTTTGTGCACGATTAAGTTGTAACGACGGTTTCGCGTCTCGCGCGACCCAAGTAATCCGCCGGCATCGGCAACAGCATAAAGCCCCCCCCCCCCCGATCGCCAATCGCCATCGAAGACTACGAAAGATAGAAAGGAGCAGGCCTGGGAAGGCTGCTGTCGACAGTTGTGTTTTTGTCTTTTTTTGCTTTTCATATTCTTTCATCAGCTCGGCCTCCTTCACCCCTCGGGGGTGAAGGGTCTGCGTGCACCGTGGCCCCTGCGGCAGCAAAGTAATTTCGCGATCATTTTCGCCGGCCAGGTTTTGCTGCGATCGGGGATTTGCGCTCCAAGAAAAGGGACTCGTTTAATGTGAGTGTGAAAGTAAGCCTACTTTGGAGTGGGGGTTAGGAGGGTGGACAGATTAGACCCAACAGTACAGTGATTGAACTTTTAACTTAACCCAGCGGCCTTCTTTACCCTGGTGCGGCGTAACCCATGGGTGTCGGTGACATGTACTGCCTGGCGGTGGTTACTTGATGCCGTTGTGTTGGCAACACAAAGAACTTAATAAAAAAAACTTCGACTTCAAAATAAAAGCCAAAGAGACACACACATGTCTTGGAGTCTCTCTCGCTCTTTCTCTCCCCGTGGTGTGACGAATGGATTGGCGGAAATTAATGGTGGCGTGGGACTTTCGACTTTTAAGCTTCTTTTCTTTATTTCATTTATGTTTCCCGTTTTTTTTTTTTTTTGTTGTTGTCGCTCCATTCCGATAATGGGCTGGACCCACTCACCCACACCCACGTTGGCCTTTTTTTTGTCCCGGCAGCTACTTACACCGGCCGCCACCAGCTTCGAATTAGTTGGATGTTGGCAGGGAAGGTGTGAAAAAGATAAATCGTGCCCAATTCGCTACGCTGATTCGCGCGCTGACACACACAACCGGAGGTGGTTGTGTGGCTTGATCCGGCGTGATCTAAATTTGTGACCAATTTTGCACACACTGCTGAACGGCGTATTTCGAGCGTATATCGTTAACCTTTTCATCGTACGCTGCAAATCATTTGTGATGGTGATTGTGGGGAAGGTGTTCGTGGTGGAGTTGGTGGGTAACGGAGCTTGTTATTAAAAAAAAA
>SIXB01003219.1:0-23345 GCA_007018985.1 Anopheles bwambae
GCGCGGGGTGGCCGATGTGTTACTCCCACACGTAACGGTGTGGATGACGACCGAAACTACACCGACCGCAGAACATGGCATTTATGTGCAGTTCTGTGGAAGGAAAGCTGTCCGGGTTGTACACACACAGTGCGCCGTAGTACACGTCGAAGTGCGCTACTAACCGGGACACATTTCCGTTTTATGTTTAGCGAGGCTTCATCCCACCGCTTGCTGCCGTGTCCCGTGGCAGCCCGGTGGCATTGGTGTGTTTATACCGCGTGCGCAATTGTACCAACATTCCAAGAATCAGGGTGTAGCGTACAGAGGGCGAAAAAATGCCTCCCCTGCAAAAAGATTCACGTGGCAAGAAGCACTTTCGCCGGGGCAGATGGAAGGTGGCGAAGGAGCAGGCGGGGGCTGTTGGGCCGGGAGAAAAGGGAAGCAAATAAAATTGGCTCCATTACGCGCCATAAAACGGTTGTGTGTGCATGTGCGAACGCGCCGAGGAAGAGATAAACTCCGAGAGCCGGGCGTGTGACGGGCGTTAAGAAGCTCGTACTCGTAAATTAGCGCGAAAGTTCTCCCCCGTCACTACACTCCAGTTTTTGGGGCGTTGGAGAAGGGCGTTGCTGCTGCTGATTTTTTATGGTTTGCTTTTCTGTTTTGGTCCTTCGTCCTTGCGCGCGGGAAATTACCTTCTGCCTTTTGTGTCTTGTGTGCGTTATGTTTTCCGGGTTTCTGCCTCACTGCCGGTGGAAGCCGCCGCCTGGCGTCTTGAAGGAAAAGCCACGAACACCAATGAAGCGAAAGCTGGTGCTCAGTGTGGTGCATGAAGACGAAGGAGCATCCTTTCAACTGTCCCCGGCGCGCTCCCCAGCAATGCCAAAGTACACTCACACAAACGTGTTCACCCGTGTGGTGGCTGAAGAGCAGGCGGTCCCAACTCTCGCTGCAAGGCATATCATCCAGTGTCCTGATGTGTCCTCCAAACATCATAATACGCCGGAGGTAGGTGGACCATTTTGCCTAAAGGAAGAGTTTTTGTCTCTCTCTCTCCTTCTCACTCGCTCATCCGGAAATAAACTGCTGCAACAGTGGCCGAAAATGGCACCATAATTCATTCATATGACGCAGTTTATCTCCTGCGCTCGTCCGCCGACTATCGTTCGCTGCGACGGACGCGCACTACGACGAGTGCAGTTTTTATTGCCAGACCACCACCATCGACCCATGTCGAATGGTTTGATGCTTTTTGTTGTTGTTGTTGTGTGTTTTGCTAGGCAGAAACAGAGGCAGCATCCCCAACAGTTTTCCGTTGCAACATCGAAACAGTATGCTTTTCTGGGGGCTGAACGTTGCTCCCATTTGCGTGTTAGTAGTCCTGGAATTGTTAATATCATTATGCCCGGGAAGCCATTTTGTTTGGATGCTGCGAACGTGTGTAGTTATGCTGTGTGTGTGTGTGTTTCACGTGGGCCCATTTGAATGTATTATTAATTTATGTAATCTCGCAACTCGGTAGTTGCATTACCCTTGACCGTTACAGGATGATCCTGGTCATGTCACCAGGGCTCAGGCAAATGGAGCTGTGACAAAAACTGTGACGAAAATTCATTCCTGATGACACTGCTGCACACACCGCCCTGGCTGGCTGGGGCGTGCTTCCTCTCGCAACGCACCCCCGGGGTGTATGCGCGTAATTCGTGGTAAACGCTTATCTTTTATGTATGGTGCCGTGCGTACGCCATGGACCATTTTGTCGACTCACGCTAGTTAATGCATTCCGTTTGCAAAACTGGGCGTGTGCTGTGTGGTAACACGCTCTACTGTACTCGGTGCCACGGTTAACAGCACGTTACGAGTGCTGACGTCATTGGAAGCAGTGAAGACATGTGCTGGATGGATGTACCCGGTAGCTTTCGATTAAGCCTGATCCACACTCTAAGGGCTAGCAGATGTAATGCCATTCTTCCCGCAATCGTAATTGACAATTGACACGGGAAGCTGGGCTGCTGCTGAGCACATGAAGAAGCTATTTTGGAGCAGCTCTCAATGTTATGATGTATCGCAACATATGTTCCGAAGAATATTCCTCAAATTCGTCGCCATTCGTTCTCGGGTCTGTATTGGGCACCAAAAATCCTTTCCCCTGAAAACCCCTGAAGAACCTTTCCCCCAAAAGGCGGAAAGGAGGATGTCAATGATTGTCCAAACGACCCATGTTTGTTGACCGCTCTGGGACAGCCCGGGACACGACATGGCCCGTTTGTGGTAAAAGCAACTGCATCCAAATGGTATAGCTTTTCGGTGTTCCACTTGCAATTGGAAGGGTTTTTTTTCCTCTTTTCTCTTTCCTGTTTTCCACTCGATCGCAAATCCAAGGTTCGCCTTGACCTGATACCGTGCAGTGCCGGGGCGGGGAAGGTTGATGAAATCCCTCTGGACAGTACCTTGTTGAATTTAACCTCTGCTCTCGGAACTGTGGCAATCCCGAAAGTGGTGCAACGTGGTACGAGTGGTGCTCCAAACGGGACGATAGTTTTACCCGGCACAGCCCGGAATAATATTGATGGTGGTAAACAAACTGCTGGCCAGTCGCACCACCGACCACCGCTCGTTGACATTCGCGCAAACCGGCTGCCGGAGGAGGAGTGTATAGATTTTCGATTACTACTCGTAACGCCGGGAGTTGAACTTTGTTTGCCTGTCCCGGGTTTTCCATGCATGGCGCCTCGAGTGGGGTTATATGCGGTGAGGCTATGTACATACGAGTTTTCGTGTGTTTGTGTGTGTGTGTGTGTGTGAGCTTCATTCAAACCACCAACAATCGAAGATGATGCCGATGATCCTAACAACTCCATAACCCTTCACGGATGATTATTTGCCGAGTGCTGGCGGGTTGTTGACCATTTTTCCGAGAGATTTGTTCCTCCCCACCCCTCCACGCCCGCACTTTAGCCATGGAGTTGACCGTTGCAGCAGCGGCAGGCGGATGCCAGGATGGATCCCGGGGACCGTTCTGATCCCTTTCGGATGAAATGCCCTTCGGGGTACGATCAAGCGGCAGAAATGTATTTTCAACGTTTTTCCGCAATGTTTTCGCTACTTGACTGATCCCCTCGAAACGGTGCACTGGAGATTCTGGCTGAAATGATAGTAGTAGGAAAAAACACACGGAAAAGTGGGCAGATGCTCCGGTGTGTTGCTTCTATCGGTAGTCTTTCTTTTCAACTGCGATACGGGCAAGCTGAGGAGTAGAATAGTTGGAAAGTAGACTCAAACCTCCTGGTTCGGTTTTTTCTCTTATTTGCCCTCCCATCTACTAATCCTCTCAAAACATTGAGCCCCCCGACTATTATTGTTTGCTTTCACGTTTTGCAGAATTATTTTGCAAACATGCTTCTTCGACGAATCAAAACATACCGTGGTCCTCGCCAGCTAGCCAAGCGTAGGAGCTTTCCATTTGCCTTAGTCTGTGTAGAATGTACGGTGCGTGACTTCTATTATAGAACCTCATGTGTGGTGCAGGCCGTGGGAATGATGGGAGTGTTTGGGAGTTTAAGGAATCTTGGAATGCTTTTAAGTATATTAATCACTAGAAAGCAGTCAGATACTGGTTGTTGATGGGAGTGTTACACAATGGTGGAGTATATCAATTGTTTTTTGAACGTTATCTTCTGCGTTATAAAAATACACTGTGCATTTCTCTTATAAACGTAAATAAAGGATAATTGATTGGCAGGTTGCATAGCTGCAGGCGCTATGGCAATTCAATTCCCATGTTGAGACCCCTATAAGTATGCAAACCAGCAATGTAAATGCTCTTGTTACTGTTTTATTGGGAGTATGAATAACTTTTTCTAATGAGGCAACAAACAGCTTTAGCTGAGTCAATATTTCTTATTGTCTTTTTAACCTTTCTCTTGGGTTGTGAAACATGTTTTGTTGATCCACAATTTTTAATCTGTTATTTGAAAATACTGTTAATGAACGTATTGATTAGAGTAGACAAGAGGACTACAGTAAACTCATTAAAGTAAGCAGCTTGCTTGATACGCTCTCAATTATGCAACAACACAACACAAAACCATCATTCCACAAGGGCCGAAGCTCGTCCAATGATTTTCCTTCTCCACCGCCTCTACCAGGCCATCAAAATTGTGTCCCGACCGTCGTCCTGCTTTTGTCATTGAAACGAACAGGAAAGCAAACTCGATGTACTTCAATCAAACGCCGAATAATACGTCAAGTGCCCATTCTACAAAAATGGCTCCCGAAGTGAAGTAAAGCCAGGAAAAATGGGCTTCCCTACCCATCACCTTCCTTCTCCCAGTCGCGTGGCCACATTACAAGAACCGAAGGATCAACCTTATCTTGTTTGCACAATCTTCCTCGGTCTGGCAAAACATTCACAGCCTCTCAATGTGAATGAAGAGCCATCCATTCCATTCCATTACGCGGAACCACCACATTCCCGGACGAAAACTCTTCCCTCTTTGCACTCGTAGGTAGGGATAAAGAGAGTAAGATAGAGAGAGAGAGAAGAACGAAGTGACTATGGTGTGGGCAGTAACGATAAAGAGCAAAATGATGAACTGTGCGTTGTCCTTCAATTCAATTCCGCGTTCGAACTTCTTCCTTCTATTCTCTCCCTTTTGTAGCCATTTTTACTTTTGCTCCGTTGAATTCGAACCAAAAGGCGACGCGCAAGGCATTGGAAGGGTTGATATGGTCGTGTTCCATGGCTTGTTCCTTCACCTCCCTGTGCACCCGAGGAGGGAGGAAATCTCATTTCAACTTCATGATCCTAAAACAAGTCACCGATTACCTTTCACCACAAATTGGCATTCTTTTGGCTTGGCTGTGCTGTTCCCAGTTTTCCCAGATTATGTACCCTGGGGTTTTCCCCCCTGATTCGGGTGAAATCAGTGAAAGACGCGATTCGCTGACCTTTTTCCTTTCGGACAAGAGCCAAGACAAGGGCAGCAGATAATATTGTGTCCAAAATGTCATTGTGAACGCGACGGAGGGACTAATCTTTTTTCCACTCTCTCTATCGGTATCAAAAATCGTACCTATACTCACACACACACACTTTTACACAGTTGAATTCCATTTCAACTGAATGTCCTTTCGCTGTGGCTGACGCCTCTTGCACGTGGACACGCGCAGCCCGTGGAGGGGATGTGCGATACGTCTCCGCCCCCGGTGTTTATCATCCCAGTCAACGTTGGTTGTTGCGTTGGTGTGTGTCATCGGTGACATTGGATTTTGACGAAAGTTTCCGTGCGCTTTTCTTAAAGCACTCTACTCTGGCAGCACCCTCTGGCAGAACCCTCTACTCACATCTGGCGTGGAATGTACCGCGCTGCTCTGACAACGGTGCGACATGAATCACAGCCGATTTTTTCGTTCAAGATTTTCTTCCCACATCGTCCTAGGACATCCGACACGCGCTGTTCTGTTGGTGTGTGGAATGTGCTGGACAAAGCAGCTCTGGCACCGCCACCAACCAACCAACCAACGACATCGCACTATCTTGCCCTGCGGGGCAGCAGGATTTGGAGTTTTGGCGAAATTGGTGCGAATGCTCTAGTAATGGAATGGAATGCCATTATTCGTTGCCGGATCCGTTGCCATCTCTCGGACCCTCTCCACGTGGGCGCTGGTTTCCGGCTGTGTGCGGTTTTGCCGGCTTCTTTTACACTGGCACACAGCGATCTTGAGCGAACAACGCTTCCGTCTGCGCTGGACAGGAAGAAGTGAGCCGGTGTGGATGTGAATGTAGAAGCAGGCAGCAGCATTAGCAGCGTCGCCCACGAAGGCTAAAAGTTCCTTCTTGTTTGGTAGTTCAGAGTTGGAGAGTGCCGCTCCTCGGCAACGGGAAGCTCGTCGGAAATCAATATCAAGTTCACACTTCCAAAGCAGAAGTTGCTGGTTTGCTGGTTTGTGTGCCCAGATTGTCTTGTAAATGGGAATTCCTCTCTGACCTATCGATGATGATGTTCGGTGTGGGATTCAGGGTGTTTCGTTTCAAATGAAGCAAACATGATCCGTTCACTGGTTGAGCTGGCAGAAAGGGAGAGAGAGAGAGAGAGAGAGAGAGAGAGAGAATGAGTTCGCCCGTTACATATCCAGCGCTGTCCAAGGATGACTGATATTATTCCACATTGGTTGCTTGACGTCCGGTAGAGAAATGGTCGTTTCTGCGGTCCAGTCCATTGTGGTTCATCAAACAAATTGATTTTCCATCGGCTACGTGGTGGCTGGTGGTGGTGGAGTGGACTCCCTCCCTCCATTCGCCATTGCTCTCGCTGTCCATTTCGATGGAAGTAAATTGTTTTGAAAAATGTGGTAAAACCAGCAAAGCGAGCGAGCGAACGAACGAACCCCCTTGAGCTCGAGGGATGCAAAATCTTCGACCTTTTCCGGTCGCCAAACGGACAAGGATACTCTCGTTGTGTCTGTGTGGGTGCGTGCGCACGCTTGGCGATGTTCACAGAGCGTTTTGTGCGCTATTGTGTGAGCGCGCATCGCCTCGTCACTGACAGTGGAATTTTCTCATCATCATGCTTTCACTCTTTGGTTCACCCGCGCAGCTTCCAGTGGCATTGCCAAGGTACCCTCCCTTGCACAATATCGCTCGCATTTTGCCACGATCGTTTGCCACGGAATGGCTATTCTTTGGCAGCTTTTTTTCCCCGGTAGCGAACCACTATTGTGTTTGGCACGGGGCCCGGGAAAAATGCTGTCAGAGGTCGGGGTGGTGTTGTGCGAGCAGCGGGAATTGTGCGTCATGACAGATATTTCTTTTATGCAAATGAACCTCCAGTCCACACCCCACTCGCGAACCTCTTTTGTGGCGGTTTTTTTTAGAGGATTGAGGAGGGGATGCTGGGGGCAACATGGGTCGTCACATTTTTTTCCCCTCTTTCTGCAACAGAAGGATATAGAGGACCTGCGCTGCCCTCCAGCCGAAAGAGCATACATTACGAGCCACACGCCGTAAGTCACTGACGACGGTCGTTGGCACACGGAAAAGGATTAGTTTCAACATGCCCCGAAAGTGGGTGAATTTCGGGGGTGGCAAGAAAAAAAAGGAAGGAAAATACCACCATTTACCTCGTGCAGCAGTAGCAGTTTGTTTTGCCCATCGCTCCAGTCCGCGCAGTCTTCTTGCTACGAATTTGTGACTGTTCAATGTGCCAAATATTGGCGTGGGGGAGAAAAATGTTGACTTGAATTACTTTTACTTAGAATGGTCGGAGAGGCGGAGAGAGTAGAGCAGCGGGTACGCTTCATCGGGCAAGAATGTTCAATTGTGTGGAGGTTACCATGTTTTTTGTTTGTTTGTTGCTTGGAGCTTTGCAAATAGGGCGCATGGAAGATGAGAACGTTCGTGGGAAAACAATACTTTTTTGTTTTTGCTAGCGCTTATTTTTTATTTGCAATTTTGAAAAATGAGTTTGTGAGATATGTATTGGGAAAGGTTTGAGGAAGTCATTGCTATTTATTTCTATTTTGGTGGGCTCCTTTCGCTAGCGGTGTTTCTAAAAGTGTTAGGGACAAGATTAATGACGCAAATATGGAATAGATTGAGGAAATGGTAAGCATGTATCGCAGTGTAATTGCTATAATTGTGAGCCAACATTTCATGCTTCAGTGTAGTATTGGGTTTCATAAATCTTTCGTTGAGATTCAATCATATGAATCTTCAGTGATACGATGAGTGATTCGAATCTCGAGTCGAATATTCAAAGATTCATGAATCTCTTAAGCTTCACAAATCTTCCAAGATTCATGGAATTTCTATAGTTTCACGAATCTCTTAAGATTCATGAATCTATAAGATTCATAAATCCTTTAAAATTCATATATCTCCAGGGATTTATGAATCTTTAGAGATGTATGATTTCCAAAATATTGAATATGTCCAATCCCACCTAAAACTTGCCTGTTGGGGGTTTAAACCTTGCATGGACCGACTTCCCGTAACAAAACAAACTATCCAGCTGCGTGATACTCTCCAAGAAGTCTCGAAAGCCTGGACAGGCTGACATGACCACGTAGGTTGTTACGCCAAGAAGAAGAAGAATAAAAAGCCCAAGCTTAATGATTTTTTAGAGATTTATGAATCCCTAGAGATTCGATAATCTTTCGAGATATAATGATTGAACATTTGAATCTTTAGAGATACTTAGAGAAGTATCTTTCGAGATTCAAGAATCTTTAGAGATTCATGGATCTTTCGAGATTCCTGAATCTTAAAGATTCATTAATTTTCAAAGATTCATGAATTTTCTGAGATTCATGAAGCTTTTCAACCGAGATTCAGATTCATTGAATCATTCCAAAGATTGAGTCAGATTTACCCAACACTACTTTAGTGTGGTTGTACCGGTTGTTGATAATATATTGTTTTAATAGATTACTTACTGATTTAAGTCGATAAATCTTTATTAAATAGCAAGATTCATTCTATGGGATTACAACACATTCAAATCCTCAATGATTTTCCAAGAAATCACTTTTAATGTAGTATTACACTGGTGGAGCCTAAAGCGCAGCAATCCAAAAGTAACTCAGCCTCACTAATTACATTCAACTCAATTACACAATCAAGCGCTAGTAACTTACTTTCGCTCTGTTATTTCTCCACCTAAAGTTCCCTCCCTCCGTTTTCGTTAATGATTCCTCTTTTTAATCGAATCCAATTGCAGCGAAGGAAAGTTTTCATGCGTCATTAAACGCCTATCATCATCGCTAGTGTCTGGGTTGCAAAGACGCTGGGTTTGCTTCTTGGGAAATAGGTTAACCCTATTGAAAATGACACAAAACAGAAAAATTAAATTTAAACAATGACTCCACACGATATGAATATCACTCTGACTCGTGCACACTGCTGGGTCTGCAGTCTGCAGTGTCTACGCGTCTTCATTTCCCGGTTGCGCGTCTTAAAAGTTGAGCCGTAGCAACCGTAGGAGTGTGAAGATGAACCTACCTCGGCGAACACCGTTTAATTATAGTGCGCCTGAGCGCGCCTGCTGCACCGATTTTGCCCGGAAGATAAACGCGCAATGGTTGCAATGTGTACGCCACTGCACACCAAAAGCCCGTGTGACACGTACTTCCGCTGGGTGTGGGATTTAATCATGTTACTCCAGCACACCATCATCACACCCGTTGCTGCCGCCGCTGCCGCCACCAACGGGAAGCAGCAGGTGGTAGTGCGAATTATGAAATTAATAGCGCATCTAGCGGCTGGTATGTTCATCATCCTTGGTTTGTCTGTGTTTTATACTAGGTTTATGTGCATTCCACATTCGCGGAATAGAATGGTGCATCAAACGAAGCGCCCCTCACGATGGGGGATGTAATTTTCCATCGCAATAGTTTTGCTTACGATCTTGTTGACAGATAGCTTTTTTGTTTTGTTCGCGCTTTTATACGTGAGTGTGTGTGTGTGTTCTTGCTGCTTTGTGTAAACTAATTTAACGAACATATGCTCTGTTCCCCGGGTGATCGCCAACCGGCTGCTGCTGTTATGCGTTACGTGAAGAAAGCCAACCGGCTGCGTTCGTGGCGAAGCAGAACGTAGAAATGATTTAATTTATTACCATACCACGCGTGGGACACTGCTCGGGGACACACAGACCGTGCCCGAAGCAGTCCAATGTCATTGGCACCATCCTCTGCCCGCACGGGCTATAGACGCGGTTGTGTTGCAGCTTGGAAGAAAAACTTTTCACCCACTCCCCGTGGAGGAACCGTGGAGGCCTAGCGCGCGGAAAGGGAAAAAGCCGACATGGTTGTATTTATTATTGGCAACTAACATTTGACGAGCGTGACAATGCCTCGTCGGCAACAATAGGGGCGCTTTCCCCTCCCCTCTGCCCACTGTCAACATCAGCGTCGCCATCTTGTACGTACGGGTAGGATGAAGAATGTTCTTCGGGAAAGTGGGAAAGATGAAATTTAGCTCCCCAGCTCGGTGGAGACGTGACAGCGTTCGTGACTGTCGGCGGGGAGCTCGAATCTGGGCATCGAATTGGGTCACATCCAGTATTTGCCCGAGACATCTCTTAGTGTCACATTTGACGTACGTGCGGGATGGCAGTTTCAGGGCATCGGGAAATGATTGTGTGTGTGTGTAAGTGTGTGGTTGGAATGGTTAATCAAACACCTTGGACGTGGCAGTTTGATAACAAAAGCTAACTTTTTATTAACAAGTCTATACAAATGACAATTAGTAGGCAGGCTTTAGTGCGTTGTTCTTTAAGCTCTGTTGACTCGTATAATTTTTCCCACTGGAACGTATTCCACGCCAAACTAGATTCCTGTTCGCCCTCTGACATATTATTCCTTAACAAGGTGTTGATGACCAGAACGCGCGCGCCGCCCTAACAGCCGTTCTCCTGCTGCATACAAACGTGTTTTTGCGCGTACCTATTTCCATCCGTTTTCCAGGGTTCTCCGCTCGTGAACAACAGAATGTGAATTGTTGTTACCGCGGCCAGCAGATGCCGCATAGATGCCGGAGGTACCAAGGTAAAAGGACACGTGCACAGTACGTGCCATTTGAAGCCTTTTCAGCCTTTTGCTTCTAGCTAGTAGGATAGGCCAAAAAAAAAGAGAAGAACTTGTACAGCATCACACAGTAGCATCAGTTCTGAACATAATCATTTTTGCCTATCCCTGTCCAGTAGTACCACGGCCGGTACCTGGTTTTGCGAACGTGTGCCGTCTGCAATGACCATTCGATGGTTGTGTTCCCGCATTTTCCTCCCCCATTTCGATTGAATTTGCCAGGTGAAAGGGTGAGGTCATTTGGACGCGCACACCTTATTGCAGCATCCACCACCTTGGGTGAGCGAGATTTTTCCTTTTTCGTATATCGTTTATTGACAATCGAGAGCCGTTTTTTGACAGTCATTTTGGGGGTGGAGAGAAAAATGGAAGGTCAAAAGTGTGCTCTTTCCAACTGCACGTAACAATACACATTCCACAGCTGGCTCACATGTGCTGGTGACTCTCACTCTCTCACTCTTATCTTTGTCTTCGATCGTGCAGGATAGATTTTATTCGCCCAGAATTGTTAATAATCGGTCCGTTTCGGCGCTGGCAAACGTTTTCGGACCGGGGAGCGAAAATCGAAGAACTCGGCTTCGACTGAAGAAGAATGATGGCATGGCCGTTACCAAACTCATTTTTTGCCCGTCACCCCGTGCCCGTGATGGAACGTGATTGCTTCCATCATTGGTTCTATTTTGTACGAACCATGAACCTGCCGGGTCATTTCTCGCCGCTCGGAAAAAGGTGGCATGTTTTGGAGCGAGCTTCTTTTTTTTTTTTTTTTGTTGGGGTTGTCCCCCGATATGCCCAACACATATCCTTCCGCCAATAGTGGCCAATGGTAGCATGGGAAGGGACGAACACGATATGCAAAGCGTAATGGTTACGATTATTGTGCCTATTGAGATTGTGGATCCGTTGATAAGCGAAACCCATTGGGAAGAATGTTTACAAATTCGTTCGATAAAAATTTGCGTTTCCAGTCCTTACAGCAAAAAAAGGGAACCATTCGAAAACAGAGATTGTTTGTTAGGCGAGAAGTGTACAAAGTGTCGTTTGCGCATGCTTATCTTGCTGCACTTATCGTGAGACTTTATCTGGGAGCTATCGGAGCACGTAGTGTGTAATTGGTAGTTTTCACCTGGGCTGCAAAAAGACCCTGTTGAGTGTGTGTAAGACTTTTTAATTTTCATTCTGGGCGCCTTTTTCTTGCATTTTGGGCAACTTTGAAGTGATGTCTGTGTACCTTCCAGTAATTGTTTTCATATTTTGAAGTCTTAACCTACGGTAACATCTTTTGTTGGTTTCTTTGTTTTCATGCATCTTAAAATCTGGACTTGTAGATGTCTAGATCTAGACTGGTCTAGATAGGCTGATACTCAGTTTTTGTGAAGATTCCGCTAGTAATGTCATGCCAATGGAAAGATACAAGACATCATCCAATGTTTGAAGTTGACTGTGGGTTGCACAATGAATACATTTGCAAACATTAGCATAAGTTCTTGCCAATCTCTACAGCTTCAAAGCTGTTTGGATCAGCTCACTCATTCGTTAGATCAATCTGATCAGTCTACTGTGCGCCACCTTCTGTTAATCTTAGGTTTTTTTTGTGTGAAAAATTCCTCCATACTTCTTGTTGTTTCTCACTTACAACTTCTTTTGTCAGTGTCTGTATCCTAAATGCTTGGTATTCTTTTCGAGTGTTTTATGCTCCTTTTGAATTCCTGACGCAAAACTGGTAAGCTAAAGGTGTTGAGATTTGCTACCGAGGTCGTTCTCAATACCTCAATAGCAAAACCGATTAATATTTAACCTTGCCAAACAATCCAAACACACACGGCACACGGCTTCACAATATCGCTTGAGATCACATTGTTCTCCGCTGAATGCTGGTGCTGCTGAGTGCACGAAATGCATACTTAATTTACTGACATTTCATAGAATTAGTTATTGGCCCTTCCGCACGATGACGACGAAGGAAGCTTTCGACGCCGCCGGTACACTGTTGTGTGTGTGTGTGTGTGTGGTGCGCTCGCTCTGGTATCGAAGAATGCACCCGCTCCGGTTGTAAGCGATTTGGAGGATCGGTTACACTCGCCCGGTTGATTAGCATGCATATTGAATGAGCTCAGCACAATAAGTGTCTCGGACGCTCATGTGTGTGTGTGTGTGCCACAGCAAACCGTTTCAGTTGCAATCGTGTTACAGCGCTGCGCTGCTGGTGTTTGGAATTTATCCGGAGAAATTCGAGCATTGCGTTCTTGTAGACCTTGCACCTGGAGCAGTGCTGAGGCGAGCCGGTTTGAAGCGTGGAAAGCGCAATGCGGCACACACTGCTTCATTTAATCTGTGCATGCAGAACTAAACCTCGTTAACCTTACATACGTCACTGCACACACACACACATCGAGCTCTCGCACACAGTGGATGATATATAGTGGCGTTTCACGTTAGCTTTGTAGCTTCGGGGAAATGATGCACAAACGATACTCTCGTTGCTGCCTGCCGATTGGTGACTTCCAAATGCACACCAACCCCACGACGGCTGGCAGCTCAGTTACAGCGTGCCGCCCGTGGGCTGTAAACGCGTTATAGTTCACTTATGATGAGTGAAGTAACTGGTTTTAGCACATCGTAACATCCACGGTCTCCGCCCGACCGACCGAACTTGGGAAGAAAGGCAGCATCCGTTCGCTTCCGTCCGTACATCATCTGGTGGTGTTGGTGCGCGGGTGCATGGACAAACGCTTCCCATTCATATTTGAAAGCATTTCCCCCACTTGGCGGCTGCACTTGGTGCAAAGATTTGGGCGAAGCAGGTGCTGGTGCGCACTGATGAAGCTTGCTCAGAGTCACGAACTTCTGACTCAGGGGACGGGAGTGGCGACCAGATCAATTCTCATGCAATATGCAGCGGTGTTTGAACTGGATGGGAACCATACACACTCTTCGGGACGTCCACAAGTTTTGCCACAGGTTGCGCTGTAGACACACCAGTGGAATGTGTGCCGCTTTCAACACTTTTGCGGGACTAACAGGTAATTTGAGGCGTTTGAAAAGAACGTTTCCCGGAGACGGTGGTATCTTCCGGGTCCGGGCTTAATAAGAGTAGGTCGTACATGGGCGCAAGGTGGCATGGGCGCAAGGTGGCATGGGCGCAAGGTGGCATGGGCGCGTTGAAAATCCTGCGCTTGTGTGCTCTCTTTCTCTCTCTCTCTGCACCGCAACACCCGATCAAGAGATTACCTGTGTTGTGTAAAGCTGTAGGATCCGTTTGTTGCACCTGACCTACGATAACAAACAACAATGTTGCGCTGTGAGCAGGCCCTGCAGCAGCAGTAGCGTGTGGTCGGCATACGCTGAGTTGGGAAGATTTTTGCGCCACACTGATAGCGGGTTGGTAGAGACGTCGTGTGCAGAGTGGCGTAGTTATAAGGTACTCTTAGGGACGAACTTCTCGAAGATTCTTTTGCCTTCGTGGTGCCGTTGCGCAGCTGATAGTGTGCTGCGGCAGAGATGCAGTGACTAAGAAAATGCTCATTGTTCTTGGCGGGCCCGTCTGGGCCAATGGCTGATAAACGGTGGCTGTCAGTGTGGCTGGGTGTGTGTGTGTATGTGTGTGCGGTTTAAGATTCCCTACAAGTGATAAAACCGAGAGGTGCAACCGTTCTCGAGCTGCATGCTAGGAACACCACCCCCCGTCCAACAACCACTCGAGCGATAGCGTTGAGTCACTCAGCGTGCCGTGACCATGCTAAACAGTAGAACCGTCGTGTTTGTTATGTTTCTACAACCCTCTCTCTTTCTCTCTTTCGCGTACCGTGTGCCATTTACCACTCCGGGGCAAGTTGAAATTTATTTCGAAAAATTGCTAATCATCACATTAAACATGAGCCGGAAAGGGGGCAATTTGTTTTGTTGATGTTGTTGTTGTTGCTGCTGTTAGGATCTAGACAGCACACGACGCAGACGGCAGCTTATCAGTCAAGGTGTGTGCTGGTGGGTTTGAACACAAATCCCTTCCCCGAACTCCCAGAAACATTATAGCCACAAAATCTTCAGAACAACTGGCGTGTTTGCCCGTCGACTGGCTCGTCGACAAATTTAGTGGGAAAGGAGGGACCTCCTCCCAGAGGTCGTCCTGCATTTGCATTGCAAATGGGTCGATGGAGGTTTGCAGGCGCGAGGGAAAGGCACATAAAACACTCAGCACGCCAGCCGGGCGTATGCAATTTTTGGCGCAGCTCCCTCGCGCCGTTTAGGTTGGAAAATTAAGATGACCAAATGGGGGACCACCGAACGCGATTCTTATCCGCTCGGGCGAGGCTATAATTCAAGCTTGAGTGAGAGGCACTGTCAGCTGTTGAGAGGGTGCAGATTTTTTAGCTACCATCTGCTGCTGCTGCTGGACGGTGTGTTAAATGTGTATTTGTTATCCGATTTGTTTCTTTGCATCGTCGTTTAACGGCTGAATAACTGTGTGCATATAGATTTCAAGGCTTGAAAGTTCAAATTTAGTGTATCTTTTTTAACAATATATAATTCTTGTTTTACATTAAAGTATCTTACGATACCTTATTTCTAATTGCTTGATTAGGGTGAAAATAAAAAAAAAGAATCTCTCCTACTGACGTATTCTTATCCATGTTTTTTCTCTATCTCCTAACTATCTTGTACAACTTTTGAGGTGTCGTGATTAACGCGGATACGCCCGAGAAGAAGTGTGATCCATCAAGTGCGCACGGTCTTACATCTCTGCCCCTTCTGCTCCGCCCGAGTTTCAAAAAGTGACCTAATTTCAACAAGAAAACTAATTATGTTTTTAATTTTCTCATCCCTCTCTCTCTTCTTTCAGGTAAGCGTACGCTCCAATCAAAATGTGCTTTTTCCTTTTTGCTAAGATTTTACAGCCAGGACCGCGAGAGATACCGGCCGCCGGCCTGCCAATCTAGTGATGGGTAAAGTTGGTAAAAATCCGAAGTCGACTGCGGAAGGTAGGTTCGACCAGCATTATCCGGAGTTGTTTGAAGCCGTCCGGAGTTGTCCGGAGTTGTCCGGAGTTGTCCGGAGTTGTCCGGAGTTGTCCGGAGTTGTCCGGAGTTGTCCGGAGTTGTCCGGAGTTTTTCGGAGTTGTCCGGAGTTTTTCGGAGTTGTCCGGAGTTTTTCGGAGTTGTCCGGAGTTGTCCGGAGTCATCCGGAGTCGTCCGGAGCCGTACGGAGTCGTCTGGAGCCGTCCGGAGCCGTCTGGAGTCGTCTGGAGTCGGCTGGAGTCGTCCGGAGTCGTCCTTAGCCGTCCGGAGCCGTCCGTAGTCGTCTGGAGCCATCCAGAGCTGACCGGAGTCGTCCGAAGTCGTCCGGATTCCGGTTGACTGCGGTTGACTCCAGTTGACTCCGGTTGACTCCAGTTGACTCCGGTTGTCTCCGGATGGCTCTAGGCGGCTCCGGACGACTACAACTCTGAACAACTTCTACTCTGCACGACTTCTTCGGACTCCGACTCCGGACAAGTTCGACTCCAATTCTGGACTACTCCGACTGCAATTCTGGACGACACCGACTCCAATTCTGGACGACTCCGACTCCGGGCGATTCTAGTGGTTCCAATTTTGCTGGAGTCGGAATCGGACTAACAATAACCGGAGTCGGATCGTAGTCGTGGGTGCGCTCCAGAGACCACATCACTAGATCAATCCATGGAAAAGAAGGGTGGAAATGATTTAGCTTGTAGCACGTCACAAAACGGTGCCGTTCGAGGTTTGAAGTTTGGGAAAGCATTGAATCACATTAACTACCAGTTGATGGCTTTTATTGCGTCCAAAGTTCGTAAAACTTTTTCGTAAAATATGCTTATTATGACCCTGTTATTTTCTAAAGGTTTATTGATACCTTAACAGATGCATTCAATCGTAAAACTCGCGCATTAAAAACGCTTCAAAAAGAAATCACCCATTCAATTAAATGCTAGTCTTGCCTTGCAAATACCTTCTAATGACGGAACTGGGAAAACCGTACGCAAAAAAAAAAAAAAATAAAACAGATAGTAGTCGGCAGTGGGCCATAATCTGCACTCAAAGATACGCATAATGTAACGCTGTAATGGTGGTTGAAATTTCACTCTCCAATGACGTCAGGAAGTTCTGCGGTGCTTGCATAATAGTTCGGGGTGAGGAGCGCCTGCCAGTGTTGGTTGCGGGTTGAGGGTTAGAAAAGGTTGGCAAATGGATAATGGTTTGTGCGATGGTACAATCTCCCCCAGCGCCGGGGAACAGCCAGAACCGCCTACACGCCCAGTTTTCTAAGTGGTGGGATCATAAGCTTTCGAGAATGATAAGCTGCAATTTTGGAAGGTGGTTGCCTTTTTTCCTGGTTGGCAGTCGGTGCCAGAATGTGTCCTTTGGCATTGAATTTTGGTTGTTTCAACACCACACCACGCAGCTGGTTGGTTATTAAATTGTAATGAAGGTTTGGTTTTGCCGGCATTTTCGCTTCATTACATTCTGCTTCGAAAGAAGAAGGCAGAAATGCTCTCGTGTTGGCGTGTTCGGATTGAAAGTTATTATTTATTTTGCTGAAATCAATTGGCGTGTCAACACCGGTGTGAAAGCTTTCACTTATTCCGCAAAGCCCTAATCAGCTCTAATTGAGTCAAACATTTGCGGATGTAAAATGTGTGGATAGTTTTTAGCTGTGGTTGATGGTAAATACAAAACAACAACATAAAAAAATCCCACCTTCCCACACTTTTGCAAACATTCATACGAAAACTGTGCGCTCCGCGCCCCGTACCAGCAGAGTCAGCATCAGAACGTCCGATTACATTAATCAATGTTTGCCGACTGTGTGTTTATGTAATCGGCGTGTTGGAATGTAGCTCTCGCTGACGAGTGGAGGAACGGGTCAGGGTGCTGAGCTGGCGCTGGCTTCCACCACTCCCCCCCCCCCGCTCCCCCCCAGAGCACCGTTGTCGAGTGATAGATTAATCAATGTTTGCTTTTCCCTTTCGCTGGAACGCGCGCGCAGCAGCGTTCGTTCGCCCGTTTGTTTGGTTACGATTAATTCCAATGAATCATAGGGCGATATAAAAAGAAGGGCGAGATGAGATGCTTTTGATGGGCGATGGATTACAGGGAACTGGGTTACCCATGTGAAAAAGGGGTGCAGGCGAAAATCAGCTGTCTCTCTGGGTGGTTGCAGTGCGGAAGTGTGCTGGTAGGGGAGTAAATGGAAACGGTAGGGTCTGATTGAGATGGAAGAAAAACTCGTAACGTAATCGATCGGGCAGAAAGGAAGGCGACAAGTAGTAGGGGGCGAAGCCCAATATGTTTATAGATGGAAAGAGCGTCACGTTTCGCGCAGCATATGCCGGTGAGTAGCAATAAAGCAAATATGCAATTTTGTTGCACGGGAAGGGGAGGGTGGGGGAATCATTTTGCAAAACCGTTTGGTGGTGAATGGTGAATAAAAGTAATTAAAGCAATCAGCACTGTAGACAAATTTACACTTCTACTGGGTGTTTTTTGTTGTTGTATAGCTTCGATTGAAGTATGCAATTGCAATAGTTGATTTTAGTTTATTTGAGTTTAATATGCCTACTCGCTCATCGTATAATTGCAATCATACACCAAACGATATAAATGACAATAAAGAATTGGTTAATATTTAATATTTGATTTTATTTGTGAACTTCCCTCAATGCTATTTTTTATTTGGGTATTTATGGCAGATTATGTTATCAATGTCATGCGCCATGTTGTTAGATCATGCACTTTACAAACGTTCCCAGAAGGCTGGACCTAACTTGAATTTGCTCAATGTAGTTGCAGAATATACTCCACTAGAGTATTAACATGTTTTAACTACCAAATAAAATAAAAATATAAAATCAAATCCAAATCTTACAAGTAGTTTTACATGTAGAATATTTCTCCTGTTCCCTGGGAGTTTAATTCCAAAACATTATCCAATAAGTTCAGAGCAAGAATTTTATAGGAACGAGGTCAAATATTAGTCAAAATCGGTTTGGCCATCTTGGATGCCATTTGACAGCAGAAAGCCCTTGAAAGCCTCATCATTCCCTCAAACATTTACTGTTACTTCAGGCATACATACTCTTCGTGTAAGATGTATGAACTAATTAACATTTTTCTTGCAATAACCAGTCTGATTTAGTCGGAAACTATCAAAGAGGATTCCGAAACGGAAAATCAAATTCTTGGAGAAGATGGCTGAATACAGAAACGATACATACCATCTCTTCATTGACTTCAAAGCCGCATATGATAGCATAGCCAGGGTAAAACTCTACGAAGCTATGAGCTCATTTGGAATCCCGGCCCGAACTGATAAGGCTAGTTAGAATGACTGTGACCAACGTCACATGCCAGGTGAGGGTGGATGGAAAACTCTCAGGACCTTTTGCTACCACCAGGGGGACGGGCCTGCCTGTCTCCTTTTTAACCTGGCACTAGAGAGGGCCATCCGCGACTCGAGGGTGGGGACTACGGGAACCATCTTCTATAAGTCATCCCAGATTTTGGCATACCCTGATGATATAGACATCATTGGTCTGCGGCTCTCCTATGTAGCAGAAGCCTACCAAGGGATCGAGCAGGCGGCAGAGAGCCTCGGATTGCAGATAAACGAGGCAAAGACCAAACTGATGGTGGCAACATCAGCGGGCTTACCAATACATAATCAGAATCTACGTAGGCGTGATGTACAGATAGGCACTTTTGAAGTCGCCCGATAGTTTACCTATCTGGGGTCAAAGGTCAGCAACGACAACAGCATGGAAGCTGAGTTGCGAGCAAGGATGTTGGCTGCCAACCGGTCATTCTACAGCCTGCAAAATCAGTTCACCTCAAAGAACCTGTCGCGACGGACGAAGCTGGGACTATATAGCACCTATATAGTACCGGTACTCACATACGCCTTTGAGACATGGACACTGTCCAAATCTGAAGAAACCCTCTTAGCCGCGTTCGAGAGGAAGATGCTCAGAAGGATTCTTGGCCCCGTATGCGTGGAAGGGCAATGGAAGAGCCGCTATAATGACGAGCTATACGAGATGTACGGCGACCTCACTGTCGTACAGCGTATCAAGCTCGCCAGGTTCCGGTGGGTTGGCCATGTTGTACGCATGGAAACGGACGACCTAGCCCGTAAAGTCTTTTTAGGCCGTTCAGGTGTGGTAGGCCCAAATTGAGGTGGCAAGATGGCGTGGAGGCGTCCGCCATTAAGGCCGGGATAACGGACTGGCAGACGAAGGCGCGAGACCGTGAGCGGTTTCGGACACTCCTGAGGCAGGCCAAGACCGCAAAGCTATTGTAGCGCCGAATAAGTAAGTAAGTAACCAGTCTGATTTATCTTTTTAATCACAAATAAAATTTGAATCGAAAAGGGCTCTTAGATCTCAAACTGCCTGTAACGAACTTTTGGCTACTTGCCGAATCGTTCTACAATACGGGACCTCGTTCCTACACAGTCCTTGGTTCAGAGTAACACCTGATGTCAATCGCGCAATTTGGACGTGTCATTTTAGCCCATTTACCCATAAACAAAACAGAATGCCAGATTCCGAACTACTCCGCACTGAATCATGCAACATCAGGAACTCTGTGGTCGCCAAACCGCCTCATGACTAATTCAATGGAAAGCGACACAAAATGTCCGAAAGTTTGCATATGCATTCTGGTTGTCAATTACCAATTATTGGATTGTGTTAGTTTTTGCACTCTCTTTCCCTGTTGTGATCCTTCGGAAAATGTCTCGCTCCATTTATCGAGAAGCACTAATTGACGATATTCTTCCGTCGTGATTCCCGTTACAGAATGGTTCCCCGTAACGTGTGTCCAAATACACCAACATTGATACTCCTGTGTGTGGCATCAGCAGCATTTTGCCGTTATCGCGTACCACACGGGCCGTCGATTGCGTATTTTGATGGCATATTACGAGCAGCGTTTCGTTCGTGGAGTTGCTCCATCCCTTATTTGTGCCTCCATTCCTTTTTTTTTGCTTTTCTCTTGCTTTCTCTTTATCTCTCTCACTTTCTTTCTATCTCTCTTTCTCTCTTGCTTCAATCGGGCTTGGGCGCGAGCATGCGTTGCTGCAGTAAAGTATAAGTATGGCTGCATTCGTCCTTGCCTGTGGAGTCGCATGAAGGGTGGACTGGAACTGCCTGGGGGGGTATCCTGAAGGGTGGAAGATGGGCCAAGTGCCGATACACACAACGACGCACGCGACGACGCACTAACGTCGCGAAATATGGGAAACACCCGTTCGTTCGCTGTGTGTGTGTATGTGCTTGCGCCTATGGAAGCAGAAACCGGTGAACGAACCGGACACTGCACTACCACCTTCAAGCCGCGAATCCTCTCACGAATCTCTGTTGTTGTTTTCCTGCCTGTCGGGGCGCTCGCTCCCTCTATCTCCTTCACTCGCACAGCAATGGGCAGCAGCCATCGCCTTCATCTAACGCCCATTTTTGCGCTCCCCATTTTGGTTCCGGCATGGCGGCATCGCTCGAGAGCAATGGAGAGCGGCGGCTCTCGCGCGAGCATGGCGGCTTATCTCTCACGCATCGGAGTTGTGTGGTGGCGGCGCGGTGTGTCATTTCCCGCTAGCCGGTCTGCGGGAAAGTATCAAAACCACCCCCAAACCTTCATGCGCGAGAGGGTTGCAGCACTCAGAGAAAGAGAGAAAATATCCGATCAGATGTTGTGTGCTGCTGCCGCGTGAGTGACCGAGCGCAGACGAACGATAAGGCATGTGGATGAGAGAGAAAGCCAGAGGGAGAGAGTGGTGCCACAACATCACAACCACCAGCTGCTGCTGCTGCTGCTGCGATGACACCCCGTTGAAGGGATGAAAAGTTTGGGGTGGAGCACGAACCAGAGGGTTTTGTGCTCCAGTTGGGATAAAATGGTTCGTGAGTGACGGGGGTTGTTCTGAGTGGTGAGAGAACACAGAGAACGAGAGAGCGACTACGGGTGTCTGTGTGTGAGCTACCAATAGAGGGTTGAAGATGGGTCCCAGCACACGTCCACACTTGCCCTTGGTACAGTCCGACGTGAACGTTCGCCAAAAACGCATCGACGACCGAAGACGACGTTTGTGGTTCTTCTGCACCAAGTCTGTGGTTCTACTCGCCTAAACCCTCCTCCCCCGCTCCCGGTCGGTATTGACGGTGTGTGTGTGTGTGTGTGTGTGTATCTCTTTAGCATTCCAAAATCGCGACAAAAACGCACACTTGCAACGGTGCTAGACCGGCCGCTCCTTTTATCCAACCGCGACCTTCTCCACCCCCGAAAGGGTGCAAATCGCCAAAGACACACACGGGTACGGTACGTCTCTCCGTTCCTTGTGCAAGTGCAAGTTTCTTCCTCTTCCCCCCCCCCTCGCACAGGGCTGTGTTCGCGCAATAGTGGTCCGCAGTTGACACATCGACAGTTCTCGTGTGACTAGAACGGCGGCTAGTGGAGCTCTCGGGCCTTTTTTTTGCAAAAACGGTCGACGTGGACAGTGGCAGCAAATGTGAAGTAGCAAAAAAAACGAAGTCTCTTGCGCCTCAGTGGTGTGATGCATCTGTGTTGTGCATGTGTGTGTGTGTGTATTGGAAGGTTTTTGGGAAACTGGAAGAGCAGAAGGTCTTGAAATTGTTTTCAAGGTCCAACCCGTTAGGAGTGGCCTAGCGGGAGAGAGAGATAGAGAAAGAGAAAGAGGAATGGTTCTTCGCCCATGAAATGCTGGTTTCTGGTTTCCCCATTCCCTTCCAGCGCCGGATAATTCTCGCTCGTACCTTCCTTCAAACCCCGCAGCTTCATTGTGCCGGAAGTGAATCGAAAGAACCGGAAACTCTTACCAACACACACACACACGCACGCATTCCGTTCCTTTCCCCGCAGTGTGTTTGCAAGAGCCCCCAAATGCAACGGAGTCCCTTTATTTTCTACCTCGTCATCTTCTCTTTGCCTAGAGTTAGCGGCGTACGTGTGTGTGTGTGTGTGTATGTTTTTGTGAGTCCGAGACGCCGCTACAATGAACCGGTCATTACACATTCCACAGTGTGTTGTGCGCACGGCAGTGGTGGGGCCACAAGCAGCGAGGGGTGCACGATTCAGGCGGGTGTATGCGTGTGCTCTTGTCTGTGTTGGAGATCTTTCGCGTGGTAGTTGTGCCGCTGATTGTGTGCCGTCTGCATTAGAGAGTGTTTGGTGGATGACGACAGCACCGTGGACGCACTGTGTGTGTGTGTGTGTGCACGCGCTATAAACCACAATGGAAGAGAGTGTGTGACGCCCTCTCCCCCCCCGTTCCGGGGTGCGTGAGGCAGAGAGCCAACAAGGCACCGATTGTTGTCGGTGTGTGTCGTGTGCTGTGCTCTGGTGT
Organism: Anopheles bwambae; assembly: GCA_007018985.1. NCBI lineage: Eukaryota > Metazoa > Arthropoda > Insecta > Diptera > Culicidae > Anopheles > Anopheles bwambae. Next base: position 22,945 of record SIXB01003219.1, read on the forward strand.
ATGTGTTTTTGGTGGAAGAGTTCGAGAGAAAGAGACAGAATGAAGAGAGAACTACAAACACCTTCCCAACCCGCTCGTATTATGGTCGAAGGGATGCAATGAAAGTGTTGGGTGCAGAGGCCGGTGGATAGAAGACGATTTGCAATCACAAATCCCACTGAACCGACACAAACCGGTTCATGCGGTTTTTCGTGCATGTGTATGTGCATGTCTGTGTGTGTTTGTATTGTAAGGTCTTTGGGCAAAGTTGAGCGAAAGACGGTGCTGCAAAAGTACAGATAATTCGCAAGCAATCAAAAAACGGAGAATATAAATCCACAAGAGTGTAATGGTTGACATGCTGATCTAGGTCTCTTGGGGCCTGCCGTACGCTTTCTGGAATGCCGATTGCGGGGGGGGGG
>SIXB01003220.1:0-23321 GCA_007018985.1 Anopheles bwambae
CAAATGCTGATCATCGTGAGGTAATTCTAATTTCTTCTCCTCTTTCCCTTCCCCCCCCCCCCCAGGTAATGCGCGATATTGCGACGTACACGCGCATCACACCGAACCAGCGCCTCGTCGCGATGCGCCAGTTTTGCGAGAATGTGAACAAAAACGAAGCCGCCCGCAAGCTGCTCGCCTCCTGGGGGCTCGAACTGATGATCACCCCGAAGGTGATGATGGGTCGGCAGCTCCCGCCCGAAAACATCACGTCCGGCGGCGGTGTGGTAGGCAGCGCCGGCCCGAACGTCGACTACACCCGCCAGGTCACCAACAATCCGATGCTGGAGATCGTCCACATCCGCCAGTGGATGCTGCTGTACACGCAGCGCGACGAGCAGCACGCGTCCGTGTTTCGCGATTGCGTGAAGCGTACCTGCAAGCTGCTCGGGTTGGAAGTTGCCCAGCCGCAGGTCGAAGTGCTGCCGCAGGACGCCACCAATCTGTACGTGCAGGCACTGCGCACCCGCATCCGCCCCGGCACCCAGATCGTGGTCATCATTTGCCCGACGTCCCGGGACGATCGGTACGCCGCGATCAAGCGCATCCTCTGCACGGAGGTGCCGATCCCGTCGCAGGTCATCAACGCGCGTACGCTCGCGAACGAGAAGCGCAACCGGTCGGTCGTGCTGAAGGTGCTGCTGCAGATGAACTGCAAGCTCGGTGGGTCGCTGTGGGGTGTCCGCGTGCCGATCAAACGCACCATGATCTGTGGCATTGACACGTACCACGAGGCGAAGCAGCGCTCCAACTCGGTGGCCGCGTTCGTCGGTTCGCTCGACGCTGCCTTCACGCACTGGTACTCGCGGGCGACCGTGCAGGAGCGGAAGGAGGAAATCCTGAACGGGCTGTGCGTGTCGCTCGAAAAGACGCTGCAGGCGTACCAACGCCGCAACTGCCACCTGCCGGACAGGATCATCATTTTCCGCGACGGTGTAAGCGACGAGCAGACAAACATTTGCATGGACTACGAGATACCGCAGCTGCAGGCGGCCTGCAAGCTGGTCCAGCCGGACTACGAGCCGAAGATTACGTTCATCGTGGTGCAGAAGCGCATCATTACGCGCCTGTTCAGGATGAGCCGCGGTGGTGGGGATGGCGATGGGCAAGCGAATGCACCGCCCGGTACCGTGCTGGACAACACGGTCACACGGCGGTACATGTTTGACTTTTTCCTCGTATCGCAGACGGTGCAGATGGGCACGGTGACACCGACGCATTACATCGTGCTGCGGGACGATTCCAAGTTTTCGCCCGACATTCTGCAGCAGCTGAGCTACAAGATGTGCTACATGTACTACAACTGGACCGGCACGATTCGTGTGCCGGCGTGCTGTCAGGTAGGTTGGACGGAGCAGATCCTTTGGGAGTGACACACAGACACACACTAAAGCTAATTTTTACTTTCCATTTTTTCTTTGCACGCACACGCAGTACGCACACAAGCTGGCGTATCTTGTTGGACAGTCGGTCAAGCGAATGCCGGCAGAATCGTTGAACGACAAGCTGTTCTACCTGTAAGAAGGCGCACACTTTGGAGCGGCAAAGGGAGTATTTTTTGCGAATTGTGTTGTTCATCTCAGGGAATTCCCTTTCCGAATTTGTCTCTTTTTCTTTATTCTACTTGATACACATGCAGCTTCGCGCATGCATGCAAATTTCTCTTCTTTATTTTTCACTATTAACATTACGGAATTCAATCTCATTTCTACACACGTTACTGACACACACTGATATAACACACATATGTATTAACCTCTTTCCGTTGAGCTGTACAATTGTGAACTTATTATACATTCGTTGAACTAAGAATTAGGTATGGGTTAGAATTTATGGGTTATACCAATAGAGGGCTGCATAACGAACCCAAGTGCCTTAACAGAACACGCCAATTTATTTACATTTTTAGCATTAAAACGTCCTTTAGCTCGTAGAGAAGGGAACAGCTTCATCTATTTTCTTTTTATATTATTCACTTTTTGCGAACAAATTTTAAGAACAAGTGAGATTCTTATTTCCGTTGGTAGGAACGTTCAACAATCTGAATTAAAGCTTAAACAAAAAAAAATCTTTTAAAACCCTATTTTTCTATTACGCTGTTTTTTTCTTATCCGTCTTTAATCCGCGAAACTAGCGTGTGCTGGAATTAGTATAAAAAGCGGTCTCCAACACTTATGAGACTTTTGATATCGTGTAATATCTTCCTTATGGACTATCTCTGCCATTTTATAGTTCATTCATTTTGTTGTTTTATGAATTTAAGTGAATAAGATGTAGTTTGGATTAAAAGAATTATATTTTTTTCACAATGCTTTTCAAATAAATAATTATTTCAGCAGTGGATCTCGTAAGTAAGTGAATTTAGGAAGTAAAACTTCAAGAAAATTACAATGTTATTTTAACTATTAAAACTATGAACTGTATATCTTTGAAGAGGAGGGGGTAAGCTTTTGTTTCTCCCAAGCAAAGATTGAATTCCAAAGACTGACGTTGATGTTATAAGAATTTGTGGAAGGTGTCAAAGTGTGGACCAAAAAGAAAAAAAAAAGAAAATCGCGTATGAAATAAACAGAAGCTATCTAAGAAAATTTCGCTGTAAAGTAGTGCCAGTGCCTTGGATCTAATCATCCGAAAAATAGAAGTATGTTTCATCGTTAACTTATCTTATTGATTCTTAGAGCTTTTAGGATCGGTATTAATGACGATAAGCAATTAGTGAAGAAAGCATTAAGTAAGTCAAGAAAATATTTAAAGAACAATTTTTACAATTCCCAAAGATTAAATTTTGATTTCGAAAATTTGCAACTTTATTTACTGAATTCAATTAAATGGTGTAATTTTGATGTAAGTCAAAACAGTAAGCTAAAGAAAAGCTAGCAATCATTCAAAATTGTAATATTTGGATGAAATCAGATTAACTAATTAATTTAGTGGCTTATCAACCATCCACTTCAAGCAATATTATACAAAAAATTAGCAATAATTTGACTGAAACCCGACTAAATTCGACTCACACTAATGTTCGAGATACGCTTTTGCCCTCGGTCCACATTAAAAGCGTATATCGGGCAATAACTGCTGTCTTAAGGGCATATTTTGTAGCTAATTTTATATTATTTTTACTTTCAGTGCTGTTTTAATCATATCTTCAATCAATAATTTTCCCGGGCGGAGTGAATAAACTTTGTGGATATATATAATCACTGAACATAAACCGAAAGTCAGAACATTCAACGTTATGCAAAACTTGCTGCTGCTGCTGCTGCTGCATCCCTTAAGGGAAAGCGGGACAAAATGGGCATGTTAAGCAGTTTACTGAATATTCCCTTGAATATGCCACAAAAAACAACTTATTCTTACATTATTACATGCCTCCATCATTTGTCTATGGATTAAAATTGCCTCATAGCCTAAAAATATCTTAAATGCATGAAAGAAGTGTTAAAAAAATAATTGATGTTTTACGAGAAGCTATTTTGGCACGCGGGGCAAAATGGGCATATGTAAACAAACTGGGAATCGCCAAAACCCTGGGGCAATATGGGCTACAACAACTGCGCTTAGCTAATGGTCGATGCTTTTGCGCACGTTTCTGTGAAATGTATTCTCGTCCTATCTTTTGTTTTGCTGTTCAAGAAAGCTCTTAAAATATGTTATCAAAACTAAAACAGTTTTTACACGTTTCAATTTACAAAATCAAATCTTTTGAAGCTGTGCCTGTTGTTACCATTATTGTGGGGACAAATACAACACCATAGCCTCACCAAGCGCCATATGTCAGAAGCATCTGTCCATTTTGTCCCTAGAGTAACTGCCCAAGGACTGTGTAGGAACGAGGTCAAGTAATGTATAACAATTTGACATCTGAAAGCCCTTTCATATATTTTGGATGTAAAACTTCCAAGCATCTCTGTGACACTGGTTTAAGCTTATTTTCGAAGTGGCAATTATTACATCAATATGCTACTTTATCTTATTTTGCATTTTTCTTGGTTATTTGTTATTAAATGGTTATAAAAACTTACATGGTGTTCATAGAACACTCCAATGAATATATTTTGAGCATTTGGAATGTGTTGAAGTGAAGTAATGCTTAAATAGAAGCTGCCCATTTGGCCCCGCTTTCCCTTACTAGCAGCTAAATTTAAAACGAATATGCGTACTTGCGTAATGAACGCGCAACGATGACGTATTCGAGCCAATTGCGCTCAACTCCTCGTACACCCTTTTCCGGAGAAAAACCCCTTTTGGCACTGCTTGGCCCCGGGGTCGGCGTCTAGTTTAATTGATCCTGCTTCCAGGTTTTTAAACCATCTTCCGTGTTAAAAATATACAAAAACAGAACGACGCAATAACGTATACACACACCGGGCTGAAGGAAAAACAAGGAACGTATGCTGCGTACACCACCGACCTCACCCGTTGTGTGTTGTGGCTGGTCGGGCGACGACGACGCAGGCAACTGAAACCAGTAGCAGACCGACCGGGGCTGCTGGGCGCAGCGTTGAGGGTTGCCGCTCGGTGGTGCTCTCACCGTGTGCCACCCATGTGGCACATAACCTACCCGAATGCATACGCCCGTGGGACGTCCTATCTCCTTTTGTTTCCACCAAAACAACCCTCACAATCGATTAACTCTCTCACTCACTCTCTCTTTTTCTCTCTTTTCAGTGGCACTGCGTGTCTGCCGCGCCGGCGTATATGTGTGTTGTGTGAGGGGTTTTTACTACGGGCCTTCATCCCTTTGACCGCTCCAGCTCCAGCGTGCGCCATCATATCCTCCAAAGGGACCCTGCTGCTACTGCTAGCTCGCTCTTTTATTACGTCTCCAAAATGTTGCTCCATTTTCCAACCGCCTCGTGGTGTGTGTGTGTGGGGAATGGAACCGGGAACAACATGCACAAGGTGGTGGCACAAGTCGCTGCCCACTTCACAGTCCCTCCCGCACGTAATTTCCACCACCACCGCGCGCATACCCGGCTTCGGCTGTGTCCGGCCTTGGCGCCTGGTAGCGAAAAACGGGCGGATATGACGCGGTTCCGCTAGGGGTCGGTATCTAGGACAATTTGTTTATAAATAGACTGGCGTGTACTAATCGATACCCACACACACACACACGCGCTGCTGGTGCCCGATAATTGGTCCACCGCAGTGTGTGAGCGGCAAACCGACCTGTCGGCAGCACCGGATCTTCTGCTGCTGCTGCCTGGTGGTGCTCTGCATGAGTTTGGAAATTGGAAAATGGGATTTCTCATGTTGACTTCTCTCAAACACAATATGCTTACGTCACCACCACCGTCTTCTTCGGTACGTGTGTATGTGATACTACCGCCGCAACATTATGCACCATCCGGCTCCAAAGCCTACTCCAACAAGCGGTGTGATTAGTGAGAAAAGCCCGTTGCTAATGGGCGTTGCCGAAACGCGCGCTCTCTCTCTCTCTCTCTCTCTACGCAAACCCCAAAAACGCCGCATGTTGGCGGGGATTCGCGTGTAATTAGAAGCTCGTTTTTGCAACATTGCAACATTGCTTGGAATCATGGAAAAATGGTTCCAAATTCCTAAATCTCGCGATAAGCCATATCACTTGCCGCCATCGTGTGTGCGAGTTTCATCTTCCGCAAAGCGTACGATCCCGCACACGGGATGATGATGTTGCCCTGTTTTCCCTGTTTCGGGTTGTTTCATTTCCCTTTTCCCATCACAAGACCTACTCACACACACGTTAACGTGGGTTTTCCTCCTGCTTACCCACACATACGCGCGCGCGCGCGCGTGTTTGTGTGTAAAAGGGCAAAAGTGTGGCGCGTACGCACGATGCGAAAAATAAGGCGCAATTTCTTCGGGTGGCGCTATTTTCCTTGTGGGGTGATGGGTGGGAACAGCAGCAGCGTGGTGGGGCGGTGAAATCGATTCGGTACCGCGTTAACGGCGCAATACGGAGCATTTGGGGGGTGGGGTTGGGAGATTGTGAAATTTTGTCACGTATTTTCCCGCCAACCGGCAGCCGGTTCAAAAATCGATGGGTAAATGAGGGGGGGGGGCCAAGATGTTGGCGTTCAATATGTTTTTTTTTTTTGGGGGTAAAGGGAGTTAACCGATGGCGCTGAAATGGTAATTATCACTTATGGATGATTAAATTAATAGTAATTATTATTACAGTGCGTAAGGGTTTAAAGCAAGGCTTATCTTTGATGGCATTACGGTGTTGTAAGTGGAAGGAGCATCCTTTCGGCAGTAATGGAAAATGATCAGCTGCAAACATGCTGCTAAGGGTTCAATATTCTTGTCTAAGAAGAGTTTTATGTGTTTCCTAAGCAGGTATATTGGTGATATTTTCCAGAACATTCAAACAATCAGAACAATACGAATTAAGGAACTTTGCGGGAGATGAAAATGTGTCGACTTTCAAATAAGTCAAATTCTATGAAAGTCTTCAGAGCAAGCCGTAGATGGTCTATAGAAGTAAATTCACAATATTCAAGATCAAAAGGCCTGAATATTTGTAGTTTGAAGTCTTCGAACTTTACTGAAATCGAACAGAACCTCTATTTTGACCGCAAAGGCTTTTCCATTCTTTGGATAGGAATAAATTTGCAGAAAGGATTTGGGAGCGGGATGGGCTTAAGAGGCGAATACTCTGTTCATTATGGTTGGGTTTTTGTAACGGTCCTACAAATCTTTTCTAATGGCTAATTATTTATGTGGCCTGTCAAAGAAGCACGGAGCGTTGGAGTACGACTAATGAGCCTGTATCAAACACTGAGATCAAGGTAGCTATTTGTAATGATAGATTCTTTTGAGAAACAAGACCAAGGAGGATCAGAGATCTACAAAACCAGCGACTTGAGTACGGTCTAAGCATTACGCCTAGAGATCACTTGACCCAGGGAATGTATTGAGGAGATGGACCTGATTGTCTTCATTTACTGCGGAATCAATATCCTTTAACATGATGATCCTGTCATGTTTTTGGTTACTCTCTGTGCCATTAATTACTCTCTATGACAAGGTGCTTTGGGGAAATTTTGGTTATCCTAAGCTGCTACGGTCAGAATAGTATTGAGTGCATGACACCATCAAGCTCTGTCTGTAGTTTGTACTAGATGAGTTCAGAAGACCATGTGGCTTAGTTTTGAGTTCCTAGAAATTCGCGTTGATAATGTTCGCTTTATAGTGTTAGCCGGTCTCGTAGTACAGTCGTCAACTCGTACGACTTAACAACATGCCCGTCATGGGTTCAATCCCCAAATAGACCGCGCCGCCATACGTAGGACTGACTATCCTGCTATGGGGGGGAATCAATTAGTCACTGAAAGCCAATCCCACAAGTGGGTAAGAGGCAGGCCTTGACCGACATCGGTTGTTGAGCCAAAGAAGAAGAATGTTCGCTTTCAAAACATTTTGTTATCTCAACATTGTGCTACCAAACCTGCTCTGTCTTCGTGGATAGCTTACCCGGATCCTAGTTCTTATAAGACCGTGGTGTAGGTGAATTATCTTCTAAATATCGTTCCAAATTACTTACTTTCTTACTTATCCGGCGCTATAACCGCTTTGCGGTCTTGGCCTACCTCAGAAGTGTCCGAAACCGCTTACGGTCACATGCCTTCGTCTGCCAGTCCGTTTTCCCGGCCTTGATGGCGGACGCCTCCACGCCATCTTGCCACCTCAATTTGGGCCTACCTCGTTTCTGTCCTTGTGGACGGCCTTAAAAGACTTTACGGGCTTGGTCGTCCGTTTCCATGCGTACAACATGGCCAGCCCACCGGAGCCTGGCGAGCTTGATACGCTGTACGACAGTGAGGTCGCCGTACATCTCGTATAGCTCGTCATTGGTACGGCTCCTCTATCGTCGTTCGCCACATACGGGGTCAAGTATCCTGCTGAGAATTTTCCTCTCGAACGCGGCTAAGAGGGTTTCGTCAGATTTGGACAGTGTCCATGTCTCAAAGACGTATGTGAATACAGGAATTATATAGGTGCTATATAGTCCCAGCTTTGTCCGTCGCGACAGGTTCTTTGAGGTGAACTGATTTTTCAAGCTGTAGAATGACCGGTTGGCAGCTAGCATCCTTGCGCGCAACTCAGCTTCCACGCTATTGTCGTTGCTGACCTTTGACCCAAGATAGGTGAATTCTGAGACGACTTCAAAAGTGCGTTCACCTATATGTACGTCACCTCTACGTAGATTCTGATTATTTATTGGTAGGCCCACTGATGTTGCCACCATCAGTTTGGTCTTTGCCTCGTTTATCTGCAGTCCGAGACTCTCTGCCGCCTGCTCGATCCCTGGGTAGGCCTCTGCTACATATGAGAGCCGCAGATCAATGATGTATATACCATCAGCGTATGCCAGGATCTGGGATGACTTATAGAAGATGGTTCTCCACCCTCGGGGCATGGATGGTTCTTGATAGCGCCAAGTTTAAAATTACTAAATTACTAATCTCAAATATTGAAATTAATATTAAAAACCCGAATTTATTCAATATTTGAAGATTTTATTACGCTTTTTTTATTTCATCAAGAAACAGACCAAAATCCTCAAAGTGTGATGTTGCGTGTACTTGTGCAATCCTGTTACCCAAAGCACTCGTTACATTGATTTGTGTATAATACTTATCCCTTTTCTGATTGAGAACCACTTCAAAACCGTAAACAAACCACGTCTAGCAGCCGTTTGGAAATACGTTTACTAAAAGATTACATCCATAGATAAGATTGCTACTAACTAGAGCAGCTAAACTTGAACTTGAATTTCGTGCAAGCCACTTCAAACTCAAATCAAACGTAAACCGCGCACCTGCTTTAGAAACCTCAATCAACTACGGTAAGCTTCCTGGGGTTGTGTACTCGATGGTGCTATCTTCTTCTTAAAGCCCACGTGTACAATGCACGCATGTTTCTTGCCTTGATTTACGCAATCCAATGGATGAGTTCTTAAGACGAGTTCCGTACAGTTCGAATCAATGATTGTGGAGTGTTTGTCGAGCATGCGGCTATGATAAGACTACTAGGACACACTAAGAATAGGGCATATACCATATCCCGGAGCAGTATAAAATCGGAAGTTTCGTCTTAGTCTCATCATCAGTCTTCACTGGTTTACAATCGCAAGAAGTTCCTTGATTGACCATAAAACAATAAAACATAAAGTAAAAGGTGAAAGTAGCGCACGATGGCAAATCAATTCGTACTAGCTTTTGCTATGGTAGTAGCTGTAGCGACCGGTAAGTGTTAATAATGAAGCTTGCTAGTGTTTGAATATTTCATCAACTCTTCGCTTCCACCTTGCAGTCGCTTCCGGCTTTGTCGCCCCGGCCCGACGCGCCCAAATTGTCGGTGGCTTCCCGATCGACATTTCCGAGGCGCCGTACCAAATTTCGCTCCGCGAGGGCGGCCATCCTTCCTGCGGTGGATCGATCATTTCGCCCGACTGGATCCTAACTGCTGCCCACTGTCTGGAGGGCGTATCCGCCGATCAGGTGTCGATCCGGGCCGGTTCAACGTACAAAATGCACGGCGGTGTGCTGCGCAACGTCGCACGAGTTGTGCTCCATCCGGCCTGGGATCCGGTCACGAACGAAGGGGACATTGCGCTGATGGAGCTGGAAAGTCCGCTGCCGCTCGATGGTGACACGATGGCATCGATCGAGATGCCCGAACAGGACGAGGAAGATCCGGTCGAGGGTTCGAAGGCGCTGGTGTCCGGCTGGGGCAAGACGCTGAACCGGTACCATTCGGCCTTGATCCTGCGCGCTACCTTCCTGCCGATCGTTCACCGGGACAACTGCCAGAAGGCGTACCGGCGTACGCACACCATCTCGGAGATGATGCTGTGTGCGGGCTTCTTCGAGGGTGGGCATGATTCGTGCCAGGGTGACTCCGGTGGTCCGCTGGTGGTGGATGATGTGCTTGTTGGTGTGGTGTCGTTCGCGATCGGTTGCGCCAGACCGGGCCTGCCCGGTGTGAATGCGCGCGTTTCCGCCGTGCGCGATTGGATTCGTGAAGTGAGCAACGTTTAAAGCGGGTGAGACGACCGCAATGGGATGATTTGGCATATGTTATATGAAATATATTTATTTTTGGGCAAAAGCATAATGAATGCTATGAGTTATTTAACATTTTGGACAGATGACTTAAACTGGTGATATCTATTTTTGTGCTTTTTGAGCTACAGGGTCTTGATTTTTTTTAAACCGTTTTGTCTTGGTTAGGTATTAGAAGGGTAAATATAAGTAAAGGATCTAGAGTCTCTTTTAGAATATTATCCAGTAAGTGTTAGGTCTTTTTAGGGTCTTATTTAGGCCCATTTAACGAAGAAATCTTCATTTATCGTCTTCATTTATTTGAAAATCTATTCAAACCGCTTATAGATACACAACTAACTACAATCAAGAGCTATACACGATGCAAAGTCATCCTGTAGTGAGTCATAATCGATAAGATATTTATGGATTTCTGAAGATACATGAATCTTTAAACAACCATGCTTCTTCAGAGGTTCTTGAATCTTTGAGGATTTGTGAATCTCAAACCTTGATATTTAGATCTGAAAACAAATCATTCAGATTCTTCAGTGTTACCTATCTCTAGATCAAACTGATCACTCGGGAGTGTCGTTTCTCCTAGACTCATCAAACGTGTGATATTCAGATGCTATCGATTGGCTTTAATAAGTGATATACTTACAAAGTAGTTGTGAAATATACCGCGCAGTGATATGCGTAGTCTTGTAACATCAGGAATTCTAGAAGACCTGAAATTAAGATGGAAATAACGTTGGGATTTTTGTACAGGTTGTAATCTGGGTTGAATTTGCAAACTATAACTATTAAAAAATAGTGTTTAGGACGGAGATCGATCCAGATAAAGAATTGAAGGCTTGAAATCCAAGTTTATGTCAAAGAACGGCACACAACGAGCTAAAGTATGGGTTAACGAAGGAAAAAAAAACAAGAAAAAAGCTGGTTAATATCGCTATTTGAACAATTTTTGATACAACAATTACGTGTCGCAATAAATCAATTACTTAAATTCCACAAATCAATCACAGAAGAAGGGACTCAAAAACCAACGAAGAATCGTACCACGTGGTCCGATCAATTCGAATGTTCTAACAGGATTGCATACATTTAGGCGCTTTCAGAATCAAAGCAATGGCAAACCGCAAACCACAACCAAACTCGCAGAAAACGTCATTTTGGTGTAATTTACGCTTAATTCTCATGGTAATTTAATTGTTTAGAATAATCTCCATTACTCAAAAAAGGGTATAAATACAATGCTCCATCACAACGGCTACCACACTGGCACAATGTGCGATACGATTTGTTCCCTCCTCTGTGTGCTTGTTTTTTTCTCTTTTTTTCCCCGCTGTTCCATCTTGTCGAAAACACGCTGCAGACGAATGTTTGCCGTAGTGTGTGTGATTTGTTATGATTCGCTCGTGCACTGGTGTGTGAGCGCCTGTCGTCTCTATCGCTCACTCACACAAGCGCAACCCACTTGGCACAGCCACGCTCGCATTGCCAAGCACCCGCCTGCTGTGTGTCAGTGTGTGTGTGAGGCTCAGAAGCGAGACAGGCAATGTGTAGTTTGTGATTACTCAAAAAACCAAGATGGACGCGGTTTTACTGCGAGTGAAAAGTGTCGCTCCCGCATTTCGTCGCTGGCAAAGTGTGTAAAACGGTGCAAAACTGTGCAGATTGTGGTGCGTAAGTAGCTGCGGGTGGTTGCGAATCCATCGGCACGGTTAGTTTGACCCGGGCGTCACTTGACGGTGGAAAATTTCAATTTCCCTCCGAAAGTGTGGTTTTTTTTTTCGTGTGCGGGGGCAAATGTGTGTACGGTGTGCGTGCGTGCTGTGGTGCTGTGTGCGTTTGTGTGTGTTTTTTGTGTGTGGTTCTGCTGCGTTTGGGCTCTGATATAATATTTTCGGTGGCTGTAAGTTTTCCACCTTTCCACCGCCGTCCTGCAACACTTCTCCATTACGCTGGTGGTGTGTTTGGTGTGTTCGGTTGTTGTGCTTCTCGCTGCGCTGCCTTCTCTCTGTATCGGTTTCCACTTGCCCGCCAGATTGCGCTGCCCAGATTATTACACAGTGCGTGTGTGTTTTGTGTTTTTGGAGCCTTTTTTTTTTTGCTGTGCAGCGGGGCAAAGCGCGCAAGTGTTAGAATAGCTTGTCGCGCGGGTGTGTACATGTGTGCAAGAAAGAGAATGTGATGCTGCTGCGGGCGGGTGAGTGAGTGCCAGCGTGTGTGTGTGTGTGTGGCAGGACACGCACTGACCCCATTCCTCCGCACATTTCGGCCACGGGTGCTGTGCAAAAAAAAACCCCGAAAAAACACAGCAACCAAAGCAAAAGAGAAGAGCGCGTGCGTTTATACTGCCGTGTTGCCGTTTTGTTTTGAAAGCGTGAAGCAAAGAAACGTGTGCGTGTGTGCGTGTGTGTGTGTGGATGGTAAACAAAAATGTCCGATTATGGAATGGATAACAATAGAAAAAAACACAAACAAGCAATCAAACTGTGCACAAGGTGTATGGAAAACGGGAACGGAACGGAGCACACATACGTCCGAGCTACTCTCCCCCACCCCACCCCCCACACAACGAGATAGCGATCATAAACAACACACACACACGGTGTTTTGGGGGGTGTGGGGTGTCTGGTCTGGGTCTGGGCAGCGCGTCATCAAAGCAGTCGCGTCGTGTGGCGCGTTGACGGATTTCTCGGAATTCTCGACAGCACAAAAGGATGAGCCTCTCCTCCTCCGTTCCAGGAAAAGCCGTTCCGTGTGTGTGTGTTTGTGTGTGTGCTTGACGATGCATGGCGTGCTCGTGAGGGTGTGTGTGTATAGGAGATTAGAAGAAGACTCAGGGAAATAATAGAAAACAAGGCAATGCACCACACCGAGCGGGCCTACAGCGTTTTGTGTTTTTATTTTGTTTCGGTGCCTATTTTTCAACCTGTATGTGTGTGTGTGTGTTTGTGAAGCGCTGTGTAAATGTGTATGGGTGTGTGTGTGTGTGTGTTCAATCTTAGCCAGCATCCGCGGTGGTAAACAATCGATTGAAACAACATTTTGTGCCTACTTTTGCCACTAAAAAGATATTTTTGTCTCATGAAAAGTGACACTTTTTTAAGGTTAGAAAACAATCGTACAAACAGCTCGTTGTGATTAGAATGGCAATGGGTTTTTTTTTTGTGGTGTGTGCGAGTGTGTGGTGGATACGAAATGGCTTCTCGTTCGTGGCGAGACGCGCGCGCCACAGACACGAGATCGAATATCGCCATTTTTGTTGCTCTCCTTCTACCCGTCTCTTTCTCGCGGCGCGCACACACTGGCAGAGCTCCGCTACCAGCAGCAGTCGTCGGTGTTGTTTTTACATTTTAGATACACATTTAAATGGTTTTGTTTGAACCATCCAAAAATATATGAAAAAAAGCTCTTTTTGCTCCATTTGGTCTCTCTCTCTCTCTTCTATTGCATCTTTGGGATCCAATGGCAAAGGGTGCCCTGTTGTTTGTTGTTGTTTTGGGCTCCATTCGGGCTGTGTTGTGTTTGAGCCCGCGATTTCGAAGATGATACGCACTGTGGTAGAGGAGCCTCACAACACCATCTTTTTTCCGCCTTTCGTGCGTGTGTGTGTGTGTGTTGAGTGGCGCCCAGAGCAGCAGCAGCCTTGCCACGACCTCAACCATCGCTCTCTCTCTCTCTTGCTCGCTCACACTCACATCATTCTCTCAAAGCATGATTGTGCTGCTGCTTTCGCTCAAAACCCTTCAAAACACCATCAACGAACGAACCGAAACATAACAGCAGCATCATCATCATCATCATCATCGTAGTAGCAGGTGCAGCGTCCTCCCCACGTCTCCTCCCTCTTTCCCTCCCTCCTCCCTTCCCTAACAGGTTGGTAAGCGTTCGTAGCTGCCTCCTCTTCTTCGCGCCCCCTTTTTCGAAGGTGGCGCAAGGTGGTGTCGGCGCTGCGGCGCGTTGCTATGGCTGCTTTGAGGGCGCAGCCTTGTGAGAGCGGGGGGTTTTCCCTGTTGTGTGTACCATATTTTTTTGTGACGACACACACAATTGCACAATGTGTGTGTTTCCTGTTGTTTTACCTTCATGCGTGTTTTTGTGTTTTATCATGTGTAGCCAACAAATGTGCGCCCGCACACGCACACAGACACACTGCTGGTGTTCCTTTTTTTTATAAATCCCTTCATTATCACGAAATGGAGAAAAGTTGTGAAATTCGTGCACTGTCTCGGTGTGCGTGAGTTTGGGGTTTGTTTTGTTTTTCTTTTTTTCATCGTTGCGTGCGTGCGTGCGTGCGTGTACAAGAGCAAAAGTGTAATACAGTTCTAAAAGAGTGTTTAATCGTTTTTATTACAGATATTTTATCTTGTTTCAATATTTTCCTCTCACAATCTGCTCTACATGTGTGTGTATCTGTAGCACCAAGCTGTGTGTACAGTTTTGTTTGGGCTCGCTCTGCGTGTTTCGCTTTTATTACGTCGGAATGTTGGAAAGTCTCTCCGCCAGAAAGTACCGTTGGCTGGTGTGCTTGGCGGGGTGCGCAGGCGCTCGTATGAATGAAATACTGCTGCTGCTGCTGCTGCGATCACAGGGCGCGCCTATCTGTCGCTGTATGTGTGTGAGAGCGTTTGATTGTATATGAGCGCGCGCGACACAGTGTGTGTGTGTGTGTGTGTGTGTGTGTTGTGTGGCGCGAGTGCAATGTTTTGTTTTGATTCCGCGTTGTGCCCGTTCGCGCGCTGCTGTACCTTTTTCGCTATGAGTGTGTGTGTGTGTGCGCGCGTGTATGTGTATGTTTTTGTTACGAAACAACTGGGCAAAAGCGAAACACAGCGTATGTATCCGAAGGGTGGAAGGTAAATCAAAGGGGGAGGGGGGAGGGGGTGGTGGTGCTGTGTGCAAAACAAAAACTTGACACGCTTTTTAAAAGAAGCCAGAAGCCGTCGCTGCCACCGCTCTTCCTTGCGCGTTCCAAAGCTCGCGCGAATCGATAGCAACCGAACCGTTTTTTGTTGTTGTTGTTTTCTTCTCTCTCTCTCTCTCTCCGCCCTACCCGGCCCGGCCCTTTCCTTTGCCGGGTGAAAGGGGTCGCCGTGAGGGATGGAAGGGTGATCTAGACAGGGAGGGGGGGGGGGGATAGGGACAGGGTTGTGGCGAATGTGTGTGAAGGGCGGTTGCGTCAGGCGAAGGCTTTCGGGCGTGTGTTGTTGTTGTTTGTTTGTTTTCGGTGTGCGGGGGAATGGAAAACGTCAACCATTTTCCAACCATTTCCACCTCGAGAAGGGTTGGGAGCTTGAGGGGCACCGAAGATTATTTGATTTTATAATTTTGATCTTAACAACACCATTGTTAGTGCCACCAATTGATTTGGCTTTACAGTTAGAAACAAAAGAAGGTGCGAATGTTTTCAAAATCATGGGCAAGGAACGGTACCGGTGGAAATTGATAACAGGTCCATCCCTCCATATCATCTACTACATATTTAAAATTGCAGAATTTTTCATTTTTTACTGTTTTTTTCTAATTTTTTTCCATTGATTTTTGAATGATTTTTAAATATTTTTGGAAATTATAATTTTATCTTCATATATTTATCCTGTCGTATGGACAGTTTCACAAGTATTTCTGGATGTGTTACCCTCATTATAGGGAAACAGTCCAGAAATCGGGGGGAGCGATTTAATAAATTTTGAAATTAGCTCTATAATAAATCGTGATACTTCAATTAAATTTAAGAAAATTCAAGAATTCTCTCATAATCGTCGGAAAAACCTCTGTATTACCATACCAAAAATCCTGTTTAATCTTAGTTTAGTGACAAATCAATTCAATCATCAACAAGTCTGTAATTTTCAATACATTTTTGTGATCAAAGTTATGTTAAAAGAAAAACTTCAGATATAGATTTATTCGCAATATTATGAAAACTAATTGTTGCAAACAAATATTTTTAAAATTTCTTACCTTGACTTATAGTGTGCTTTTTTATGGTTGATTTTTAACTTTAATTTGTGATACATTAATTTCTTTGCCACGAGTTTCCATGTAACTAGTTACATTATTGAAATTTAACATTGTGTAAGTGAGTTATAAAATGCTGTACCTGCAATTACAGCTCAGGTTACAGCTCGAGTGAAATTGAACGTGAAATTTGGTGTTTTTTGTTGATAACTTTCATTGAATATTAATCAGAATGTGGCTTATGGCCCATCAAAAGAAAGGAAACTTAATTATCCAACTATTTATGCTACGAAATATATTTAAACAATGAATTAAATGCATTTCCGTGTGATTCCCCGCTTTGATCACGGTGAAAACACAATGCTTAGCGGGGAATAGCAAGGAAATGCAACGTTTAGTTATCGCTGGATAGGTTGTTCTTCACTGACATTTGTTATATTTTGATATTTAATTGTGACATATTGTTGTTTATATGTTTAAAGAGGATTTGGACCTCTCAGGGAGTCTCTTTCATTTCAATTAAGTTGCTTAGGTAACTTTTAACATTCCAACCACAGGAGCATCACGCTGAACTGATCTGTCAAACCTGCTCAGTGATGAAATTTGGACATTTGTTTACACCAACTGAACTGAAAATGGCAATAAAAAAGATATTGTTGATTATGTATCCACGTGATCGTTTTGTTGGCTAAAGTTTCATGATTTATTTTACCAATTTAGAGTGCAGCGTAGCCAACCAACCACTACGAAAGTGGCTCAAGTGGCGCCACAAAACGGGCGCTGCAAAGGTAATCGAACGTCGCCCGGTTGTAAACAACCCGTCCCTAAAAGCAAAAGTCAATCATATTATCATACCGTCCAATAATTATTGAACGCATTTTAAACTCCAACCCTCGAGTGCATGCTGGCGGTAATGGTGGTGCCGCTTATTTTTTATCTTTTTGCTACATTCTAACTCGTGGAATGCATTTTTGCCCCGGCGCACGCACGTGTGTGTGTGTGTGGGCACACGCAACGCAACTGTGTCCGCTATCTCCTCCTCCGTGGTGCTCTGTGCATTATTCAAAGCTACTTACCATTCGTTTGGTGCCAACGTGGTGGTGTTTGCAGGGGCCACAAACGAAAACAAATCGAAAGTGGTCGGCTGAAGGAGGAGAGCGTATGAGGAAGGGGCGGGGTGGGGGGTGTTGTTGTTGTTTTGCTGTCATTCTATAAGTTTGCGTTCGACCTTCTTTCCATTGTGTGCGTCGGGGAGTGGAGGGGTAGGAGAGGCCTTCGACGGTGGCAAGGGGTGGCATGGCGAACGAAAAAAAAACAAACCCCGCGATGGATAAATGTGCAACCTCACCGTAAACAATCGTTTAGTGGACTTGTGTTCCCTTCTGTCGCCCTCCTTCATCGCTCCTTCCCACCCAGCACTGTCCTTTTCTGTCACTCTGGTCGCTCGCACTCGGTGTGTGTGTGTGTGTGCGTTGCTTTCGATCGTGGCAAGATGGTGTAATACTTAGCACGTTTTGCATCGTTCTTTACTTTGGGTGCATTCTGTTTTTTTTTGTATCGTTGTTATGGCTTTTCTACTGAATGGATGGCAGAAAGGGTGGTGAAGGACGGGGGTTCTGCTTCGAATTTTAAACACGTTTTAAAACGGTTGCTTATCATCAACACGTTGGTTGTTCCTCTCCTTGCGTCCTCGGCACCTTCGGATTGCACTTGCATGCTGGCCGGTTTGCAGAGGGATAAAATGCAATGAGGAAAAAAAACACATACACATAGTGACTGCAGATAGTTACAACCAGTACAGTTGGAATTGTTATGCCTTTGGGGGGTAGTGTAAAAAAAAGGGTACCCTTTCTTCCACCGTGCGTAAAGATCGTTTGATAGGCGAGGAACAGTGAGCGGTGCAAGCGGGTGAATGCTATTGAACACAATGAAATGCAGTCGAACCCGTTTTAATGGGGTGATATTTACGATTGAGACTGGTTGGTTGTTGATTACGAGTGTTTGTGTATCACGTAGATGAGTGATTTTTTTATGAGTTTGTTGTAAGGTTTAGCTTTATTGGAATGTGGTCATATGTCGTATACGTTTTAAATGTTTTGACATATTGAATAGACGTATTGAACAATTTGACGAGAATATTGAATTACTCTTCTTCTTCTTTTTCTTCTTTTTCTTTTTCTTCTTTTTCTTCTTCTTCTTTTTCTTCTTCTTCTTCTTCTTCTTCTTCTTATTCTTCTTATTTTTCTTTGTATTCTTCTTTTTTATTTTCCTTTTCTTCTTTTTCTTCTTATTTCCGTTTACTTCTTTGTATTCTTCTTCTTCTTCTTCTTCTTCTTCTTCTTCTTCTTCTTCTTCTTCTTCTTCTTCTTCTTCTTCTTCTTCTTCTTCTTCTTCTTCTTCTTCTTCTTCTTCTTCTTCTTCTTCTTCTTCCTCAACTCTTTTTTATTCTTTTTCTTCTTCTTTTTATTATTTTTAATTGTATTCTTTTTCTTCTTTTTCGTTTTATACTTCTTCTTCTTCTTTTCATTTTTCTTCCTCTTCAATTCTTTTGTCTTCTTTGTCTTATTATTTTTATTATTATTTTTCATCTTCTTATTTTTTTTTCTTTTTTCTTCTTTTCCTTTTCTTTCCTTTTAAACTCCTTTTTCTTCTTCTTATTTTTCTTCTTTTATTATTATTATTATGTTTATTATTATCGTTATTATTATGATTTTTATTATTTTAATTACAATTGCTACTATAATTTTGTCTATTTAGAATTATTATAATTATTTTTGTCATTCTTAATAATAATAATACCAATTTATTATTTTTTCATAACTTTTTCCTACTTTCAATACCTTACTTGTTATTAATTCATGATAAACCTTAAAATTGGATTAATTTTCATATTTGACTATGGCTAAAAGTATAAAAGTACGAAAAATGCTTTAAGGCTGGGGTGGTAAACTTTTAAAAGGAAAATATAAATCATAACTTATATCACAAAAACCCTCAAATCAAAAATCACGTGCGAAATAATGAAAGCAATACTTAACCCATTAAATAATTAAAAAATGGTCCTAAAACCTTCTAAAAGCTCCAGAAAAGATAAATGATCCAGAAATGTGCAAAAAGCAACACGGCGTTGACGTTGTGGAATTGAAGCACTGTGGAAGCACTTAAAACTTATTATTTGGTTCTTTTTCTTTTCCCTTTAATTATATGATTTTTTATATTACATTTGTTTCATTTTACTCAATACAACAGTACTGCAACTATCAGCTTTTGATTGCTTGTCGATAAAATCGGGCACAAAACGAGAAAGAGATGCTGTGGTTATCAGCAAAATAGAGGTAAAGCTTAATTGTAAAGTTATAACTATTCTTTTAAAACTGTCTGCTGCCATCTATTTTTGAAAATAGACGTTCAAAAGCCCCAGACGAAACCCAGTTCTACCTCTGCCAGCCAGACGGAGGTACGCGCGATACGCTTTGCTTGCGGTTGGCGAAACCTCCGGAACCGTAACCGTAATTGTGGCGGCGGTTCAATTAATTAAAATCCCTTGAGCGCATCATTAGATCCGCATCCTAGCGCAGTAACAACGTCTGAGGCGCACACTGACTACCCTTCGAGCGATTTTATTCTCTCTTTTCTTTATCGTACCCCCTTTGCCTTTGTGGGCCAACGAATACAAACACACACACATGCACGTCCGATGCAGGTTCCGTCTGGATCGTGATGGTGCAGCAACAGTAGAGGGAAGAGCGGTAACGACGTGCAGCCAAGTTGGACGTTGTTTTTAATTTTACCTTTTACCCCTCGTTCCCGCATTGTCCCCCACCCCACCCCACTTGTGCACCTGTAATGCCATTTTTTCCACCCCTTTTCTCGCTGGCATCAATTAAATGTACAACTTGGGTTGAGACAGTTGTGTGAGTGTGTCCGGTTTTCAGGGGGCTTCCTGATACTGCAAACGTAATCATCGTCGGAGTAGTAGTCGTAGTAGTAGTGCACTGCAAGAGTGTACCCTCGTGAAAGAGGGATGCACTGCACATGTACTTCCACTAACACTTGCGCGCTTTCGCGTGCACTTTGAGAATGAAATCCCTGGGCCTGCGACTTAGCAGCTGTCTACGTGTGTGTGTGTGGGTCTGTTAATGCAACACATTTACATTTCTTTTTCGCTTCTTTGCGTCTTCTTTCCTTTCCTTGAACCCGTTACTACGCATTATTACTACGGCCTTTCTGTGTCTTCATGGCGTGGATGCTCTCTCTCTCTCTCCTTCGTCGCTCAGCACGTCGGATGCACTTCTGCACTTTAGAAGGCAAACCAAAAAGAGAGAGAGAGAGAGAGAGAGCGAGAGAGTAACAGCAAGAGAAAGAGAGCACGAACGGTGTGCAATATTGTGCAAACGCGATGTGCATTGCAACGCGCTTGCGTTCGTAGTAGAAGTGTATTTTTACGACGTTGTTTACTCTCGGTTCTGTACCAGCCGCCGCCACCGCCGCCGCCATGTGTGTGTAGCGCCACCCGATGCCCTCCTTCCTGCCCGCGAGCGAGGGGGGGGGGGGTATTACCTCGACCTGCCCGACGGTGGTGACCGCTGCGATGGTGCTGGAGGTGGAGGGAGGGATTTTGTTTTGTTTTTGCGACGGCTGTGTGCACTTTCCTTCACCCCTTTCGGCGGCTCATTTTGTGCCTGCCCTCTCTCGTCCTCGCCCTCTTCTTCGTACTGCTCCCTCGGGCAGGAACTAGTGTGCGCGCCACCGCTGTGCGCCTCTGCTTCCCTCTTCCCAGGCGCTGGGCGGCGGCAACGATTGCCTTGAAGTTTGTTGCATATTTATTCCATCAATATGATGCACTCTCTCTCTCTCTCTCTCTCTCTTGGCTCCCCCCTGCCCCGTGCGTGCGCGGCCGTGTGCATTTTGCTTCATTTTGTGGTGCATTTATTTGAAGAACACGATGGGGTAGGGTGGGTAGAAAAAACAAGCAAAAAAAACAACACAGTAACGACTTTTCTGCGACGCCTAAATGGTACCGGGTGTACGGAAGGGGGTGAACAGCGGAGAGTACAGTGAGGCTAGAGCGAGTGTAATCAGCCCTAGCGTTAGACTCAACATTTTCTTCGTTGGGTTTGGTCTTTCATCCGGTTCGCTTTTTACTGCTGCTGCTGGAGGAGTGCGGGAATGTCGAGACGGGGTGTGGTGGGAGAGAGGTTGGCCCGACGGGACGGGAAGTTGTTTACTAATGTACCTTTACCTACGCTCGCTCACCCTTCCCATTGCTGCGTTCTCGCGGTAGTTTGTTTTGGTTTGCTGTTTTTCGCTCGCTCTACGGCAAGCGTCGAGCGTCGTCTGAAGGCTATACGGACACGGCGCGGTGCATTGCGTTGCAGCAGTCTGGGAATGGTGATACGGGTTTAGAAATAGAACGGTGTTAAATGTCACTAAAATAGTGCTGCTGCATTCATTCAGCGGAGAGAGCTGTTAAGCATCCGCTTTTACAAGCATTTATAGCAGTTTTCGAGCAGCTATCTAAGTGAGTATAATATACAGGTAGGCTTATCCCAAGGTGTATGAATTTAGAAGACTGTTTTTTTATCGCTTCTGCTTCTTAATGAAGATTGTAAGAGTGTTTTGAGTATTCGTCAAGCCTCCAGAAAGCTCGTTGGAGCAAAAGTTTTCACTCGTTCTGTCAAAAAGTGATATTCAAATTTAATTATAAAAAAATGCTTTGAGACCACCTGAACTACATACACTTTGATTCCAGATTCGATCACCTGATTTCTTTAATGCACCTTGGGATAAATGTAAACAAAACCGTGTTTTGGAGCAGGTACTCGAATCTAATTCTAGCTTTGTGGCTAGAATAATCTAGACTGAAAATTGCAGGCTAGTTTTTTGTGTGGTTTTGTATGGAGCGTTTACATGATTTCAGCCTCCAACTGTCAAACTCCATACAAAAAACTAACTAGAATCGTGAAGGCCCCCATGGTTGGTTTTGTTAGTATTCCATAATTGTCTTGCTTCAAAGTAGTAAAGTTGTGGTAATTAAAATTTGTTGACCAATTTTAGATGATTATTTTTGATTTTGTTGCTCAATACTTTCATACTTACACTCTTCATACTGCTCTGTAAAAAAATATTGATTCGTTCAAAGGCAATCTTCTAGAAAAAAGGAGCAAATAGGATTTTATAGCAACTGCTCGAAAAAAAACATACTAAGTTACAATTCTAAGTGTATTGCACTCGAAAAGTGTATTTTTACCATTTATGATGTTATTTAATTTCAAAATTCTGGATGTGTTAATTTATTTTCAATGTTTTACGGATTTCAAATGGATTTATTTTATTGCTAAAAGGAGAAGTTTTGCATGGTTGAGTTTTTTATATGAATTGGAATGATAGTACGTTGAACTGAAACTAACTGATTAATTCGGCCCTACCCAAGTGACATTTGCTCGAAATTGTTTTTCCATATCTGTTCGATCAGTACTCGATACGCCGGAAATTGTGGAATTGTGTGTGATCAAGTCTGTTGTAAGCGCCAAGATTTGGTGTATTCGTAAATTAGACTTTCTTCTGTGGATGGACGATGCCGTCGAGCTCATTTTACATTCATAGCTTTGTTTTTTGATGAGAAACGAAAGCAAATTTTGTGTGACGTAATTTTTAGAAAATCGGTATTATTTAAGTATAAAATGACTATATTACCAACGGTAACGATAGGAAACATCATTTCCGAGTAAATCTGGAAAAAAGAAACGAAAAAGCCGCATCACAGTTGATTTTAAAGGACTTTTTCTAAATTCCCTTAAACTGGTGCAGTTTAAGGGAAGTTTAAGGCTCCAGTTTAAGGGAATTTGCTCGAATTCCCGATTATTCGTGCTCGAAAATGTCAATTGGGTAATGACTGTTGTTTTTGTTTCATTAATTTCTCCTATTGCTCAGGGGACTGTGTTCACGTAGTAGATCGGAATATGATAGAAGATGCATATTTCGGTTCTTGTTTTGTATTTGTATTTCAATGCATTCTCATATTGATTGTTCGTTTCTCCGAATAACGATCTCTTAAACTGATAGGAAATGAAAATAATTTACGCTCATCTCTTAGTCAAAAACCTCTCGTGTTATGCTTAATGTTTGTTCTCAACCTACCTCCCTCCACTTGATTGAACGTAAGTTTCAGGATACAGTCAACATTTTGCGCCCTCGCTTCGGGACACACAAGCCAAATGTTTGCAAACACCGTTCGAGTTGCTTCACACCGAGCGGCAGCTGTTCCCAAAAACCTTT